>JAGFNK010000295.1:0-65297 GCA_025769875.1 Russula earlei | reverse complement strand
TCGAATATAGTCTCTAATGAAGTAGGCCATTTTTGGCACCAGAAGGATTCTTGAATTGAATATAGGGTTCAGCATTTCCTGTATGTCCACCAAGGATACTATCGTGGTAGGTGTGTAAGATCTTCCGTAGGAGGGGTTCTTGGTATGGGACCACCAATTTCCCGTCTTTGAATAGTGCGTCTTCTTCTTCTTGAAGACATGTTTGACCTTCCACATAAGGAGGTCTGATTTTCGGTTCCCTGTTCCATTAGGATTTGGGTGTAGAGGTCTTCGTGTGGAGTGTTCGGATGAAAAGTTTGTCAGGGAGTGCTGTGAGTTTGGTTGTCTCCTGATCCATCATTGTGGTCTGGTTGTCGTGAAAGGGTGTCTGCACTTAGAAGTCCCGGGTTTGGTGGATTTCGAAGTGATAGTCTGCTAGTGTGGAAATGTATCCTGCGATTCTTCGGTTGATTTTGTGAGGGAGTCGGTAGTGAGCAAGGTTGGCGTGATCAGTAAAGATCTGATGGGTTTTTGTTCCGACCAGTAGATAACGCCATGTTGGAGCACAAGGATCAAGGCTAGGAATTCCCTGTCCCAGACTGGGTAGTTCCTTTCTGCTTCATTGAATGCGTGTGACATGTTGCCAATCATTTTTCTTTTCCCTCTTGGATCTTCTGGAATAGGATTGCTCCGGTGGCAAATTGCGAAGCGTCAGTTTCTAGTTCATATGGGAGGTCGTTGTTGGCAGTTGTAAAGTTCAGGGTTGTCGCAGATTGCCAATATCAAGGTTTCTAGGGCTGTGGTTGCTTCTGGGGTCCAGAGAAAGGGGGTTCCCTTCTTGATCGTAGAGAAAATGGGGGCGAGCTATTTTTGCAAAATCCTGAATAAATGGCCGTTGGTAATTGAGGGCACCCATGATTTGTTGTACCTGTTTTAGATTGTTGGGGGGTCTTGGCCAGTTTCTGAGACCATCCATTTTGACTGGGTCGATTTTGAGGGTTCCTTGGTTTAATTTGAAAACCCAGGAAATCGATTTCATGTTGTTCAAAGGCACATTTTGATGCCTTCAGGAAATAGGAGTCTCTTTTAGCAGGTCAAGGAACTTGTGTGTGATTCGTTGGTGAAGGAGCTCTTCTCCCACCCCTGTGGCTATTGCCACATCATCTAAGTAGTTTGCAGGTATTCTCTGGGTATTTTAGGAGCCAAGGTTGAGGGTATGGTTCATTGCTCGTTGGAAGGGGCTAGAGCATTGTTAAAGCCGAAGCCCATTACCATGGGAATGAAGGTACCAAATTGAGTTTTAAAGGCGCCTTTGTGTCAGTCTTCAGGGTGGATTAGAATGTTGTTGTAGCCAGCTCGAACGCAAATTTGCTGAAGGTGGTTTTGCCCCTTAGTTGGTGCAATTGTTCTTCCATGTTGGGTAAAGCATGGTAATCGGGGACCGTGGCGTTATGAGTTTTTGGTAGTCGACTACCATTCGTGGAGCGGTGCCATCCTTTTTCTGGACAAGAGACAGGGGGATACGAAATCTGAAACACCGTCTTTGATGAACCCTTGGCTAGGTCTTTGTATCTGTCTTGACAAACTCTTATTTCTCATGGGGGAGTGGGTAAGTTTGGCAATCAAGGAATTTGGGGGCGTCCGGTTTTTAGGGTGATTCTAAAGTTGAGTTCTCCCCGACTAGGTGGGAGTCATTTGGCTGCTTCTTCAAAAAGACCTTCTGGTGTCATAAATATTCAAGAGGGATAACCGTGTTCTGATTTGCAGTCTGTATTCTTGGTGACTTGGCTGGGGTACATGGGTGAGAAGGACCCTAGGGGTTTTTTAGGTGACCAGTGCTCCAGTTGACAAGGGGGTTTAGCCTTTAGGAAGGGATAGCCGAGGATCATTCTATCTTCTCCCAAATTTGTGATGTAAAATGTGAGGAGTCGTGTGGTGGGGCCGTGCCGTACGGCTATTGAGCATAGTGGGTTAGTGCTCCTCCTTGGTTACTGGTGCCATCTACATTGATGATGGGTCTGGGGATTTTGAGGGTTCGAGTGGAATTTGTAATTTTTCCACAATTCCTTGGCTAATGAAGTTTTTCCGTTGCTCCGCGTCTAGGAGTGCTTGGCCAGTCTTTCCATTTGTTGTAATCATAAAGGGAACTTTCATTGAGTTTTCTTTATGTTGGACAATGGTATCTATTGGGCTTAGTACCGACTGTTGTACCTTGGCCTAGGAAAATCCTCTTTAAGGATGAGGTCCCAAAGTTTGGCTCTATCCTCCGCTGGCAAAGCTTTCATGTGGGCCACCATTGGTGGAGGCTTCTTCCTCCTTTGGTGGTTCTGGGGTTGGTTTGGTGGTGCGGGCCTTGGAAGTAGTTGGGGTTGTATTTTTGGGGCACTCCCGACTAAGGTGGCCCTTCTCTCTCAACGGAAGCAATGTCTTCTTTTGCTAGTTGTTTTCGTTCTTCTTCTGTGAGTTTCTTGAAGTTGGACTTGGTGGCGTCTACTTGCATTCGGTCCGGGGATGAGTTTTATGTTCTGGGTGGTGTGTGGTTTTTTCCTTTGAGTTTCTCCCGATGGTGATGAATCGCTGATGTTGTCTCCTGGCTTCTTCCTTCCATCTTGGAGAGTAGTGGGCCAGATTGTTAAGGCTCCAAAGTGCCTTAAATAAGATCAATGGTCGCGTCTATAAACGCGTCCTACCAATGCAGATATGCTGAGTCAAGCAAGCAATACTCGTGGAGGGGAAGGAGTGTTAGATCCTTCTAGAGTATGACAACAAGGTGAGAGGGCTCTGCAGACAGGGTAGGAGTCAACTGTTTGGGATTGGCAAAACTAAGTCGAGCTTAGGGCTCAACTGTTACGACTGGGGGCTTTATATAGCCTACAGGGATAAGGTTTGTACTACTGTAGTACTAGTTGGTGCTATAGAAGCAAAACATGGCTCATAGAAGCGAGGTTGCTTCTATGTAAACGATCTTGGTGCTGGAAGCATTAAGTGCTTCCCCAATCAAGGAATCGACGTACGTGGCGGTACAGGAACATCTGGGACAGAAGCAATGCTACTCATGCTTCTTCAGTACATCTTCTGAAAGATACGATCAACGCGCTCCGAATGTGATATCAAGGAACATAAACGATCAAGATCTGACGCACGCATTGCAAACAGTGCAGTCCATAGTTCAGGTGTTCTGGCATCTTCCGGACCCCAAACCACTGGTAACATTACCCCTCCTTCAGATTGGTGGTCCCACACACCAACGATTCTAAAATCGAGGTGTGGGTCAACGCCATCATCATCATCAAGGGGAGGAGGTGATGTGGTGAAGGTATCGGCCTTCTTCTTCTGCTGCCTCATAGGCAGCCAATGCTGGAGGCCACTATCGCCTCTGACTCCTCAGCAGTGGCTGCAGGAGACATGATCTGTGGGAGTCTGTCAGAGTCCCTAGGTAACCTCCGGACTGGAGGTGTGTCTGAGCGAAGAGGAGTCGTAGTGAAAGGTTCTTGAAAGGTCCTGGACCCTTCTCCTTTCGCTACCTGCAAAATGCGCGGGTTAGCAGTGTCCTCCCTCTCCTGGTCGGACTTCCTCTTCCTGCTCGGGTGCTGTTCCCATCCTCGGTGGAAAGGGCATGATCTGATTGGTGTATAGGAACGATGATAGGGAGGCCTAGGCAATGTGAGGCAGCGTCTGCTGCCAGTTGGTCGTGGCAATACTGGTGGGGCAGTGGCAGTACTTGTTAAAGTGTCCTACCTCGCCACAATATTTGCATCAGTTCCTTTTCCTCCCCCTTCTATCATGTTCAGCTGCTGAGGCTCCGGAATGAAGTCAGCCGTTGCAGTAGACGCTTCCCCACTGCTGCTATAGGAATGGTAATAGATAGAGCTCTGGGGGGAAGGGTTTGGTGACGCTTCCGATCCTGCTCCTCCTCGAAGGCGCATACCGGACATGGTTTGGAGGACGTTCATCTCCTCTTCCGAATACCCTTGCACCACCGTCGTAGGTGTGGGGCTGGCTGGTACTGGTTCTGGTCAGAGGTAGCATACCCCTGAGCGATGTCTGCCAAAGGCAGCTGAGGGACGAAGACGGGTAGAGGGGGAGTGGGCTGCCCAGCCCGTAGTTGGTGAGGAGTTCTTCAGCCCAGACACATGGAGGGGTTTCTCTTCTCCTGGCTACAGCCTGCTTCAATGAACTCCCAGCAACGGGAGCATACTTTGGCTGCCGCCATCTCTCCTGGCTTCAGCCCTGTCTCTCTCCACTCCTCGCTTCTCAGCTAGGTACTTGCTGAGCTTGTAGCGTAGCTGCTTCTCCTCTTCTTCAAGCACCTTATAGTTAGCTTCCAGCGTCTCTTGTAAGGTGTAGAGATGGTCTAAGCAGTAGAGTTCTGCCTGCAGCCCATAGTCGCCTAGCAGGTAGAGGGTCTGTCTCCAGTGCCCCTTCAAACTGCCTCTCTGTGTCGAAGCAGTCTAAGTCATGTTCTGTCCTTGGCCATAGTTATAGAGGTTGTAACAAGGGGTGCCTGGAGGATCTCGCCATAGTCTGCATGGCCTTCTCCATTCTTCCCCCTCACTCTCGGCTCTCCAAGGCAACGTCATAGGCCACATACCTGGCTGGTTTGTTGCCCCAAGTCATGCCATCAGGGATGTCAATCCCTGTGTGGTGTCTGTCAGCGTCCCATCGTACCCAAGGCTCTCCAGGGTGGGCATCCTGGTCAAGAGTGCTGGTTGGGGGATGTCACATCCCAATCCCCAGGCTGAACGTTGACTTGGTCAGCAGGGGGTCCAAACTCGAGAGGACGCATATCTGCTTCTCCTTCTCCAGTGTTATGTTCATCCATTCCTTGGAAAAAGGCGAGGAGGGAAGCATCGGGAGTGGTGATTTCAAGTGGCCCCTCTACACCAGAGAGGTCGGATTGGGGAACGATTTCATTAGTGGGAGTTTGGGACATTTGTGAGCGATGATATGGGGATGAGGAGGTAGAGGGCATCTTTTGCTGGACTTTTATAACCCGTATGGCTGTGGGGTTCTTCTGTGATATTCCTCTATTAGTCTAGACGCTTTGATGTTCTCTACTGGCTCCCAAGAGTCATGGGCTTTTGGAGTACCCTTCCCACCGGACTTGATACTCTAGTTGTTTCCTCCTTCCAGTTCGTCTCGAACCTAAATTGTGGCTACTTCATATTCCTCTTCTCCTTCCACCAATTCTGCTTCTGGATTGGTGTAGTTGGCCCCATGCTCCTCAGTTTCCTTGTAAGGTGTCAATAAGGAAGCATGAAACGCGTTATGGATCCTCCAGCGGCTAGGGAGATCCAATCTGTATGTCACCGGACTAATCACCTCCGTGATTTCAAAGGGCCCATATCTTTTTGGGCGTAGTTTCACTGTAGGATGTGTCGTTTTAGGTTGGTGCTGTCGAGCCATACCCTTTCTCCTTTCTGATAAGGTTGGAAACTACTTCTTCGCTTCCACATTAGGGAAGCGATCTTCATTGCTTCTTGTGCCTGTGATCTCGCTCCTGGATCCGGACTTTCCAATTGTCTATTCTTGGTATCTTGCTTTCCCCGATTTGGCTGGTGTGCCTTGGGCGTAAAGCCCATCCATAAGAAGAAAGGGGATTGTCTGGTTGTCTCTGAAACTGTTAGAATTCATCGTGTATTGCACCAGAGGCAGCCAATCCACCCAATCGTCTTGTTGGTGGTTGCAAAAGGATTCTTAGCGATGTTTCCATCGTCTGATTCGTTCTTTCTGATTGTCCATCTGTCTGGGGATGGTAGGCAGTGCTGATATTCTGTTTGATATGCAGCTGGTTGCAAAGTTCCCTAATGAACTTGGAATTTATTAGTTTGATCTGATCGGATATGATCTTGCTTGGTACTCCCACAAAGGGGAATATTCTGTTCTTGTAGAGCTGTGCTAGCTCTTCTGCATCCATCTCTTCCTTGCAAGGAAGCAGGATGAGACCTTTAGTACAATCATGGTCAGTGACAGTCAATATACTGTCATATCCTTTCGACTTTGGCAATTTGACCACAAAGTCCATGCTGACAGTCAAGAAGGGAGTAGCCCCTTCTTCTGGTGGTATGGGATACAGTGGAGGTCGACTTGGATGAGTGTTTGACTTGTTACTTTGGCAAATTGCGCATCCTTCCACATATCGGTCAACAAAGTGTCTCATGGTGGGCCACCATTAGTATCGCATCATTCCCAGTAATGTTCTAGCTTTCCCTGGGTGTCCTGCTGTGGGACTGTCATGATACTGTTCCAATAATGTCCTGTGGGTCCCTTCGTCACCTGTAACCACCAAGGCTTCATTCTTCCACCATAAGCTATGTCGCTTCTCCAGTTGGTGTCTCTGTACCCAATCAAGTAACTTTAATCAGTGTCCTTCTTCCCCTTGTTGGTTCTTTATCTGTTCTTCCAATGCAGTAGTATGCATTACTCGAATAAAAAGGTGGTCAGGTAGGCAGACCACTTCTTCTTTATCCCCTTGTCCATCATCAAGGTCAGGTCTCCTAGACAGGGCATCTGCTTTATTCCTTGCCCCTGCCTGTGTTTCAGGTTCTAAGTAAAAGTCTGCCAAGAAGGTAATGTATCTTGCTACTTGACCATTTATTCGCTGAGGGTGTCGGTAATGCAACAGGTTCGCATGGTCTGTATAGACCACCACCTTATGCTTTGCTCCCATGAGCAGGTGTCTCCAGTGCTTTCAAGGCTTGCACCATGGCTAAGAACTCTTTGTCCCATATGTCATAGTTCTTTTCTGCTTGTTTCAAGGCTGTGGAGAAGTAACCTATTGGCCTCCTCTTTCCTTGTTCATCCTTCTGGAATAGTACTGCTCCAATAGCATAATTGGACGCATCTACTTCCAGTTCAAAGGGTCGCTCCTCATCAGGATGGAGCAGGATGGGGTCAGGAAGATACTATCTGGATAAGTCGTTCCAGAGCATCTTTGCATTCTTGAGTCCATTCAAATGGCACCCCTTTCTTTGTCAAGGTGATAATGGGTCGAGCAATCTGACTGAACCCTCAATGAAAGCCCTATTGTAACTGAGGACTCCCATGACTTTCTGTACTTCGTGTACATCCTTGATTTTCCTAGGCCAGTCCATGATTCCTCAGACCTTGGAGGCCTCAATCTTCATCTTCCCTTTGTCTATGTCCCACCGCAGCATGCTTAGTTTTTGCACCATGAACTGGCACTTCTTGGGTTTCAGGAAGTATGACTTCTTCTGCATCAGCATGAGTAGCTTGCTGATGCATTGCTTGTGGATTTCTAGTTGTTCAGGACTGTCCCCCGTGGCAATTCCAAAGTCATCCAGATTGTTGACAGTGTATTCTGCCCATCGGTCCAGCCAGTCACCAAAGTCTCTTCTCATCAGCCTAGTAAAGAAGGCTGGCGCGTTCTTGAGCCCGAAATACATGATGTTGGGCAGGTAGGTTCCATATGGCATCTTGAAGGCTGCTTTCCAGCGATCTCCTTCTGCCAGTTGCGCATTATTGTATCCTCATCATATATCAAACTTTGAGAACACCTTCTTTCCTTGAAGTCTTTCCACTTCTTGTTCCAGATGTGGTAAAGGTTCATTGTCTCATCTGGTCCACTGATTTAGTCGTCGATAGTCTACAATGATCCTTTTCTCCTTGCTGTCCTTCTTGCCAATGAAGAATACTGGAGATGTGTAGCTGGATGGACCTGGAGTGATGTATTGCTTTTCTACTTCATCAGCTAGGAATTTCTTGAGGTATTCTCGTTCATCTCGTGTTAGGGGGTACACTTTGCAGTTTAGCTCTTTTGGTGCATCAGGTAACAGCTCTATCTTCATATCTGGTTCCCTTGATGGTGGGAACCTCTGGGACTTCTCTTCTGAGAAGACATCTGCAAAGGGGTGGAATCGCTTTAGGAACATTGGCAAGGGGGTCCTCTCCTTCCTGTGGTTCAATTGACTGCTGGGCCCACTTCTGAGCAATAGTTGTCTTTTGTAGGTAAATGGCTTCCCCTTTCTTCAATTGTCAGTTTTCATCTCTTGCTCGCTTTTGGATATTTGCAACATAGAGATCCAGGTACTTGTATCAAGCAGTCTCAATCTGTACCGCTCCTTCCATCAGCTGTCCTTTCTTCCAGTTGATGGTGGGGTCTAACTCATATAGGAAGGGATATCCTAGGATGACCCAATCTGTTCCTAAATCTGTGAGATAGAACTTTTGCAAGCTCTCCTTCTCCTTATATTGGACGCGAAGCCAGCAGTAATGGGTGAGTTCCCCTTGCTTATTCTGGGTTCCGTCGACATTTCATACTACCATGGGTTCATGTAGTTCTTGTTTCCCAATCTTCAGTCTTTTCCAAGCTGAGTGATTGATGAAGTTCTCTGTTGCTCCACTGTCCAGTAGAGCAGATTCCTCGGCCGTCGTGTGTGCAGTGATGAAAGTGAATGGAATATTCATAGCATTCAGTCTTCTAATGTACACTTGCAACACACTATTCTTCCTAAGCCAGGCTGTCAACTTAGGTGTTCCTAAAAACCCTGTTCCATCAGTTTTTCCAATAAGTCCTCCTTCTGTTTGGTGGACATCTTCTTTATGGATGCAGAGGAGGAGCTCTTGTTATAGGTAGGGAGGAGGAGATGTGGATCATCCAGAGACAGTGCTTTCATTCCCACTGTCCCCTGAATCGTCCTCCTTTTCTGTTTCCAGAGCTCGAGCTTTTCCTTTGTCCCTTGGGTTACTTGATTTCTTTTTGACTCTGTCCTTGTCAGGACAGTTCCGGCTGATATGCCCTGCTTTCTTGCAGATGAAGCATTTCCCTTCTGCTAGCAGTTTCTTCTTTTCCTCTGTCAGAGGAGGATGTTGCTTGGTCCTTGCTGCATCAGTGGATACTGAGTCCACTTCCATGGCATTTGGGTCTCTTTGGTTTTGCCTTTTACCAGCCTGTAGGGATGTCATGCGATTCTCCCTGGTGGTCAATGATCCACCTCCAGATCCAATATTGGCTTTCATGAGCTGGTCTCTGGCCTGTTCTTCCCTAGCAGCATTGATCCATGCTTGCAGATCATTGATGGCAGGTATGTCTCTGACTGGTTGATTGTAGATTCATCGCACCAGCCAGGTGATTAGTCCAGCCTTATAGGCTTCAACTGCTCCTGGTGAATTCTGGTCCCATTCTGCTTTACTGAGCAGAACAAGGAATTTGCTGGTATAATCATCCAGCGATGCTGCTTTAGACATGGACAATTGTTGTAGCTCCATGAAAGCATCTTCAGGCTCTGTGGTGTCTTTGAATTCTCTGAAGAAGTCATCCACAAATTTGGTCCAAAAGAGCATGTCAGTTGGATCCTGCTGCACAGGTGCATAGGGAGATGGCAGGTCCCCATTTCTTATTGCTTCTACCAGGTTCGTTTGGTTGACCACCCATTCATGCACCTTCTCTCCTTTGATGTAGGTGAGAGCTAGGGCTACTCGCTTCATTGGAATAGTCATGGTCAGGTTGTCACTGTTAAGCAGATTCCATAGATTGAAATCCTGGATGAAGTACTTCGTCTTCTTCCTGTCTCCTTTGAAGACTTCAGGAGGGTCTCCTTTCAGAGATCCATTGCCTCCATGTGAGCCTGGTGCTGGCTGAGGTGCCAGGTTCACCCCTGGTCCTACAGGAGGTGCTGCAGGTGGTCCCCCTCCTGGAGGGCCTCCTCTGGGTGGGCCTCCTCCTGGTACTGGTGGACCTGCACGTCCAAAGGGGACTCCTCCACCTCCAGGTGGTCCTCCACCACCAGGTGGACCGCCTCCAGGGTTTATTACAATGGTGGGCCCTGTTCTTCCACCTGCTGTCTGGGTGGCAACAGTGGCTGTCTGCATTGCTGCAATGGTAGCCATTTCAACCAATTCTTCTGGTTCTTCAACAATTGTGGGTTCAATGGGCAAGACGTGTACTGTCTGCTCTAGTCTTTCAGCTAGCTCCAATACTTCTGGTGCTTCTGCTTTCTGATCTGTAGTTGGAGGGTCTGACTTCTCTGTTTCTCCACTTGATGACTTTTGTATCAATGGAGCTGGGTTGTCTACTACTGGGCTTCTGGGTTCCCAATGAGTAGTATAAGGATCTGTCTTGATTCCTAGACCTAGAACCTTATATTTGTCAATGTCTTCGTCCTCTTCTGCGTAGGGACGTCCTTTGTGGTAATCAACAAAGTACCACTGATTGTTGATGTATTCACAAGGAAGGTAGCTTCCTTTGTATTGGACCTCGTATCTGTTAGGTCCTTCCTGGTCTGCCCAACACCAGATTGCAGTCCCTTTGATTCCTGAGGGTAGATCATCCCTCTCTCTAGCTTTGAACCAACCAAACTTGGTTTCTTGCTTTGATTTCTGGTTGAACTTTACATGTATGCTATGTTCACCTTCGATCTCCAGTTTGTCTGCTTGCACACTGCCTTTCCTAGGGAGTCGGGACTTGTGTGCCCACTTACCACTGTTTATGCCAATGACAGTAGGGGTCTTTACAGAAGTATGCGTGTGTCCAACCATGCTGCTCGTCGAGAGTCATGTAGTACAACTTCTTTTTGTCATGGAGAGGTCTGTATAGATTCTCTCTCTTGACTACTTCAGTGTAGGTTGCTGACCATATGATCACTAGATCCTAGTCCTAAGGCTTCCTGCCTATTTCTGGTTCAGCTTTCACAGCGATGTCTGTGATAGAAGCTTGACTTATGTTAAGGCTCCAAAGTGCCTTAAATAAGATCAATGGTTGTGTCTATGAACGCATCTTACCAATGCAGATATGCTTGAGTCAAGCAAGCAATACTCGTGGAGGGGAAGGAGTGTTAGATCCTTCTGGAGTATGGCAACAAGATGAGAGGGGCTCTGCAGATGGGGTAGGAGTCAACTGTTTGGGATTGGCAAACTAAGTCAAGCTTAGGGCTCAACTGTTACAACTGGGGGCCTTATATAGCCCTACAGGGATAAGGTTTGTGCTACTGTAGTACTGGTTGGTGCTATAGAAGCAAAACGCAGCTCATAGAAGTGAGGTTGCTTCTATGTAAACAATCTTGGTGCTGGAAGCATTAAGTGCTTCCCTAGTAGCAATCTCGGTGTCATAAGTACTTTCCTAATCAAGGAAGCGACATACGTGGCAGTACAGGAACATCTGGAACAGAAGCAATGCTACTCATTGCTTCTTCAATACATCTTCAGAAAGATACAATCAACGCAGTTACAAATGCGATATCAACAAACATAAACAATCAAGATCTGACACACACATGATGCAAACAGTGCAGTCTTAGTTCAGGTGTTCTGGCATCTTCCGGACCCCAAACCACTCAGTAACAATATGTCCCTTTACTTAATGGTCTTGTGATCCCTTATGTCTTGTGATCCTTTCTCTGTTATCATGTGATCCATACATGTCCAGGTAACACTGGATTGCTGTTACTTTCCCTTTGTTTGGTTCTCTTTCCTTTTATATTATATTTGCTTTTTAGTTTCGACTGTGCAATGCTGCACACCTACTGTGAAGCACAGTCATCTCCTTCTGACTCATTTGTGGCCTCATTTCTATGACTCCTACTTATTATGACTCCTACTATACTAGTAGCACAGTCAAAGCACAG
Organism: Russula earlei; assembly: GCA_025769875.1. Lineage (NCBI taxonomy): Eukaryota > Fungi > Basidiomycota > Agaricomycetes > Russulales > Russulaceae > Russula > Russula earlei. The sequence goes on along the minus strand of JAGFNK010000295.1, from coordinate 53,736 downwards.
CTATTGCTGTGCTTCTCCTATATATATAAGGTCAGTACTTTGTGACCAAAGCCCTAAGCTTGGTCTCTTGTAGAATTCAACCTACTCTTGTCCAACATATTTGCCTGCAACCCACCTCACTCCTAATCCTCAAACCACATCCACCTCTCCATTTCATCAACTCTTCACACACACACACACACACACACACACACACACACACACCATCCACCATCTACTCTCTCCTTATCCCTTCCTCCCCTAAGAACAGTCTCTCTTCACTCTACTGAGAAGAGCTCTCATCCTTAAAGACCTACCTTCCTCTCCTCTCTGCATGTTTGTTGTGATCTCCCCTTGTTCATCACTAACCCTTGTTCCTATTTTTGTACATTACCCCGATTGTTACAACATTTCCTTTTATGTTTACTTCTCACCTTTGCTATGGACTGCTTGCTTTGTACATAGTGTGCATCAAAGTCCAGTCAAGTCCAAGTTTTTCCCACAATTTTGGTGTGACCATGACTGTGACTGGCTGCCTGGTTTGCCCAATCCTGAAAAAACCGGATTGGACTGCACATGACTGGTTACACATGGTCATTTGCAGTCATTTGACCAGTTCAGACCAGTCTCAACTGAAATGGGAGGATGACTGGTTGAAACCAGTTCTCGACCAGGTAAGTCATGTCACCCCCTGCTGTCTCACACACCCACCTGCTGCCATCTCTCCCATTCATGTTGCATTCACATCCCTCCCTCTCTTGTCTCAGTCATTCCTCTCTCTGTCTCTCCCTTCCACTTCCATTCTGCTGCAAGAAACCAGCCAGCCACCAGATGCCCAACACACACACCCCACAACTCCCTCTCTTCCACCACCACATCACACATGCAAATGCCTCCATGCTCTCTGCCTCTCACCTTTGATGCACACTCCCTCTCCTCCACCTCCAATGATGTTACCACCATCACCTCCATGTTGCCCGCTCATGCCCCTCCTCCAGTCACCTTTGCCTTTGTCCCACCTGCTGTCATCAATCCCATTTCACCAACCACGGCTGTCTCACTCCCAGTTGCATCCGTTCCCACATCTGTACATGCCCCAGCCTCCTCTGCCATGTCCACCACCACCTCTACACCCCCCCATCTCTGCCCTGCCAGCTCCCGCTGTAGCAAGCCAAACCAGGGTGCACAGAGTTCATGGGGCTGGATGGCAATCTGAGACAGTTGTCTTGACCCAAGAGCAAGCAGAAAAGAGGGGGAAGGGAGAATAGAAGGAGAGGAGAGGAGAGCAAGATCACTCACACGTGGTTGTTTCTGACTGAAGGTAGAGGGAACTCAAGAAGACTGTATTCCACTTCCTTTTTTTTTACTACAGAGTAGCTAGGTGTTTTATATACAGGAGAGAAGTACTAAGGATGAAAGGCACGAAAGGGAGATAGGCATGAAAGAGAATCGAGACTGGTTGAGAAGGTCTAGGCCATGGTGAAAGGCCTGAGATGTGAACACGTCACATGTGCCGAGGCATGGCATGTGCATGTGGTCAGTGGCAAGGACTGGGCAATGCAATCAAGGTCTTGATGTCAGGTGCAAGGTGGCTTGTGGTGTGGTGAGGGCTGAGGATGAGATGCAAGGAAGGAGGCAAGGTGTGGGAGGAGGCCAAGCATCATGTGTTGCACGCAGTCCACATGTGGTTCCAAGGCCAGCAATATGGCTCACCTTACACCACACCCTCGGTGTCACCTGTTGTGGCCATTGCCTCAGCTCCACGTATGACCGCCATCTTTGCCTCGTCCACTGTCATCACAGCCCCCGCTTTCGCCCACCGTCATCACTGTTGCAGCCTCAGTCACATGCCCCATCACTGCCCTGGTTGAACCTATTCACATCAATCCAAACAGGCACTGCATCTTCTGGTTGTCTGGTGTGGCCAGTACCAGCAAGTCCACCATCACACAAAGTGTTGCTGAGTATTGTGACAGCAACAATTGGCTTGCCTGCAAGTTTCTTCTTAGGTAATGATAGTGAGTGAAACAATCCAAAGCTTGTATTCAGCTCAATTGCTCACCAACTGGGCACAATGTTCCACCAACCACTTGCATGTTTTATGCAAGAAAGCATTCAAAGCCAATCCAGACATTTGGTATTCTGATCCATCAAACCAATTACTGAAGCTCATCATTGAACTGATCCAAAAGTCCATCAGCACCGGGCAACCATTTCCATCACTGGCTGTCATTGTGTTAGATGCCCTGAATGAGTGCAAAGATGATGACACAACCTCATTCATCGTGTCAGTGCTTTCAGCCCACATTGATCACCTTCTCCATCTTCCTCACCAGTCGACCCAAGCCTAAACTGCACATGCCATCCCTCTCTCCTTGTCTCCAGTCACATACACATGCACTCTTCCATCACGAGATTCCAAAATTGTCTGTAGATCATGACATTGAAATGTTTTTGATGCATGAGCTTACTCATGTTGGGTCTCGCAATGATGGCCTCCAAGAATGGAATTGGTTCACTCAGAATGATGTCCATGCACTTGTCCAACTATTAGATGGATTGTTTATCTTTGCTGCCACCACAGTTCGATTTATCGAAGATCCTGAGGCCTTAAACCCGAGGGGACAGCTTCATGAACTGGATCACTGCAACACAAAACATTGCGCAGTCAAATTTGAATCCTTATCAGTACCTAAACCAGCTATACCTCACTGTCTTGAGCAGCACCATCATCCCTTACTGACACATTAGCCCACTTGTGAAGGGTTCTTGGTTGTATTGTTGTACTCTGTGACCCTCTCTCTGCAATCTCAATATCAGTGTTTGTCTCCGCACTAATGCCTGCGTCGCCCACTGCTGTTCCCTCTCTGTCAACCACCATGCCCTCTGTTGTTGCCCCTGCTCCATCCTGTCTCTGCCATCACCCCTACACTTATGCCTATGAACTCATGCTTGCCACCCACGCCCCTGCTTCCTGACCACACTGCCATCTTGTATCCACCAACCACTGTCTTGCTGCCACGCCTCATAAAAGATGTTAATGAGGAGCAAATAGAGAAAGAATGCACAGATAACTGGAAAACAAAGAGCACGCCGCCACCTCAGAAGCATATGCCACAACACCACCCCACAGAATGATCAGACCCTGCTGCCATGCTGTCATGCAGGAGAAGCCACCACCAATGCTAACATCATGCCACACACCACCTCCCACATCACCTCCCTGTCCACTCACACATCACTGCCCATGTCTGCTGCCACCACCTGCAGTGGAGACAACCTCGCCACCACCGCCACAACACAACAAACTGCCACCCCCACGCAAGCCACCCCATGCGCCACCACCCTCTCTCACCACCACCCTCACCCTTGCCACCGCCACTGCCACCGCCTCTGCATCAACAGCAGCAGCAACAACAACAATGCAGCCAATGCTTGGCAACACCATGAGGTGCAACAACACATTCAACATGCTGCAAGCATGCCACGCCACCTTGCTGCTCTGCTGCAACACGCCCACTACTCTGGCATGGCAACAAGGCCATGTGCCCAATGCTGAAGCTCACTCAAGAAGGTTTGACTGGGGATGGTCAACATTTCAACCCCCCAGGAGGTGTCAGGTCTGAAACCATGATGGCATGCAATGCATCTTTTCCCACATCCACAATTTTCATGCATTGAGATGTGCATTTTTTTTCTGTGTGCAGCATAGACAATCTCTATGCTCCGTTGTTTTTCAATCTCCTATTTTCCTTTGTACTCCCCTGTATTCTGTACTTAATCTCTCTACTTACCCTCTGGAATGACAAGCAAGCTTTGGTGTCCCCTTCTCCTCTGATTGGCTTGAGAACTCCTCTTTGTGCCTGTGTCCAACTTCTCATGGGGGCTCTCTCTCTCCTTGGGTACTCACTAGGTACATGGTCAGGTAACCAGCCGGAGAATGGTTCATGACATTCCAGTCATGCTTTACTTATGACTAGTTATGACCATAATCCTCAAAACCCATGAAATCTTGACAGAAATCCCAGGCACACCAGTCTTGACCAGTTTTTATCAGTCTTGAAAGTTGATGTGACTGTGACTGGACATTCTACAATCCAGTTTGACCTTGACTGAAAGTTCACTCATGATCAGTCAGGTTGGGTTCAGTCAAGCAGTCTTTTGCAGTCAATGTGACCTGACCTGAAAGCACTATGCACAGGTGATAACCTAGGTGAAGGTTGTGTAGTTCAAGATCAAGAGGAAGGTCAATTAGATTCTTTAGCAGAAGATAAATGATGTCTTCCTAGTAAAGGTGAAGGTTGATATTGAAAAAGTTGGTACTGGGGATCTGATTCATCCCAAGTTCCTAAACTGTGTTCTTCATTATCAAGGAGGAGGCCTTTGTGAGTGGCATATTTGAGGTGGATTTCAATGTATTGTCTATCGAGTCTGTACCAACATCCATTGATAAATTCAATAGGGTGATAAAGATTTTTGATGTGGAGGTAGTATCCTACTTCTGGTGGGGTGTTGTGCCAAAAGGCTTTACCAGTGATTCATTCAGGTAGGTTGTCTTGATTGCATTGAGTGACAGTTCATTGTTCAAGAGGGTTAGATGAGGAAGCTGGTTCAATAGAAGGTTCAGGGATAACAGGTAAATCCAATGTAGAAGCTGTTGTGAAACATTAAGCTTGGTCTGATGTCATGGTAACTTGCCATGTCAGTTCTCAAGCCTGAAGTCAAGTTAATAGTTGAAGAGTGTTCAAGTAAATGGGCTAGTTCCCATTGTAAAGAGTAAGGATCCCTGCAGCAGTCGAAGTGTTTTATGCTAAACAGGTTATGGCCAATAGTCCCTTCCTAGTGCAACTCATTCCATTGATTGAGAAGCTAGGGTAAGTTTTTAATGGGATAGACTAGGGCCAGTTCCACTAGCTATATGCATTCAAGTCCATTGTAGACCTTTAACATGCAGAGAGAAGAGGAAGGTAGGTCTTTAAGGAGGAGAGCTCTTCTCAGTAGAGTGAAGAGAGACTCTTAGAGGAGGAAGGGATAAGGAGAGAGTAGATGGTGGATGGTGTGTGTGTGTGAAGAGTTGATGAAATGGAGAGGTGGATGTGGTTTGAGGATTAGGAGTGAGGTGGGTTGCAGGCAAATATGTTGGACAAGAGTAGGTTGGATTATACAAGAGACCAAGCTTAGGGCTTTGGTCACAAAGTACTGAGCTTATATATACAGGAGAAGTACAGCAATAGCTGCACTTTGACTGTGCTACTAGTATAGTAGGAGTCATAATAAGTATGAGTCATAAGGATGAGGCCACAAATGAGTCATAACCAAGTAACTGTGCTGCACAGTAAATGCACAGCATTGCACAGTCAAAGCTAAGAAACAAATATAAATGGGAAGAGAACCAAACAAAGGGAAAGTAACAGCAATCCAGTGTTACTCGGACATGTATGGATCACATGATAACACAGAAGGGATCACAAGATGTAAGAGATCATGAGACCAGTAAGTAAAGGGACATACAAAGGCTAACAGTCCATTGTAAAAGGTAAGAGGTAAATGTAAAAGGAAAATGTTGTAACATCAAGGGTCTTTAGGGAGCCTTTAATACTGTCTTTTATTACTAGAAGGGTTGCCACTAAGTAGGGCTTGCTGTATGTCAATTGTGCCTAGAATCAATCACACAACAATGTGTGCATGATATTGTGGACACCTCTACTGACCCCTTTTGGTTGTGTGAACAGGGTGGCATCATAGAAGTTGGGTTACCTCTAATATGGAAGGGTCCTTTAAGGGCCCTTTCTGGGGAATTGTTCATGACACTATTGTCTTCCCCTGCCAATGCCCAAACTCCCACCCCTTAGTCCATTCATCAGACTTGGACCCTGGCCCTGCACACAAGTCAGGTGGGTACACTCAGTTGATGGGTGCCCAAAGGCCAAGGACTTCAGAGTGGACATCCAGGATGTCATCAGTGCAGTGATTACTCACTATCATGCTGACCTCAGCACAATGAATAACTATCCTGACATGGTCACTGAAACAAACTGGGCCAGGGCTGCATGGAAGGCAGGATGCAAGGAGAAGGATGTTGACATGGTTCCCAATGTGAATCATCTGCACATATGTGTTGTGATCTCCCCCTTGTTTTGTCTCTAACCCTTGTTTCCTATTTTTACTACATCATCCCCATTTCCCTTGGTTACCATTTCATCCCTTGATGCAGATAGTCCCTTGTGTTTCATCTATTGTTTAAGCTCCTTTTGCTATTGGCTCACTATTATCTATTGTTCTGCATATTGTACTGTACAGCCTTGCTAGATACAGTATTTAAGTGCCTGTAAAAGCTGGGGAATACCCTAAGCTTAGCTTTGTCCCATTCACTGTTGCATTGTTAAGGCTCCAAAGTACCTTAAATAAGATCAATGGTCATGTGTTAAGGCTCCAAAGTGCCTTAAATAAGATCAATGGTTGCGTCTATGAACGCATCCTACCAATGCAGATATGCTTGAGTCAAGCAAGCAATACTCATGGAGGGGAAGGAGTGTTAGATCCTTCTGGAGTATGGCAACAAGATGAGAGGGGCTCTGCAGAACAGGGTAGGAGTCAACTGTTTGGGATTGGCAAACTAAGTCGAGCTTAGGGCTCAACTGCTACAGACTGGGGGCTTTATATAGCCCTACAGGGATAAGGTTTGTGCTACTGTAGTACTGGTTGGTGCTATAGAAGCAAAAGGCAACTCATAGAAGCGAGCTTGCTTCTATGTAAATGATCTCAGTGCTGGAAGCATTAAGTGTTTCCTTAGTAGCAATCTCAGTGTCATAAGTACTTTCCTAATCAAGGAAGCAATGTACGTGGTGGTACAAGAACATCTGGGACAGAAGCAATGCTACTCATTGCTTCTTCTGTACATCTTCAGAAAGATACAATCAATGCATTCCCAACACAATATCAATGGACATAAGCAATTATTGCCATTTTCAGCGCATTGGCAGAGCTTGAATTCCACCCAAATCGGTGCAGAAACCCCCTCAAACATGCGGGATAAATAACTCCTTCAAAACAGCTTCGATTCATATGAACATTATTGTCTCTGAATCACCAAATGAGGGCTAGGCAGCCCCATTGTTTTCATGAGATTTGAGTGAGAATTGGTGGAGCTGGACTCAAGCCACCTCCACATGTGTATTAGATGAATTACAACTCAAAATCATGGTCTATATCCATTATTTTTCCCTCATGTTGTACCCATGGGCTGTCTTGAGGCAGCCCCATAGTGTTTTTGACTCAAGTGTTGTGGTGTGCAACATTGTTTTCAGTGTGATCGGAGTGACGGCCAGCCACTCATTGCCCCTCTCACCTCTCCATTCTGACCATCCTTTGCCCTCATTCCCACCACACCTGCTGTCTCAGCTGCATCAGTCACACCGCTCCCTTCCAACTCGCATTTGGCCCTCCACACCCACAGTCGCAGCCACGCCAGTCACACTGCCTGCATCGACCTGCCATCTGTCTTCACCACGTGCCGCACTCCGTCAGCATGCCAACTCAGTTAGAATACCTCAAGCTCAAGTGGGATCTGGAGGACCTTATTGCCTCCTTGTCAAGACTCCACATGTGTGACCAGGAAGACATAGACGAATTCTACCAGAGTTTCAGGGCAATCTGCAGTCCCCTCGTCCATGCGTGCCACCTGTGCTACAAAGATTGCAATGAGTCATTCTGGCTCGGACTCCACCCAGATGACTGCCGGATGGTCTCCCAACATCTCGGCCATTGGCGCCTGAACAAACAGCAGAGGCACTTTGTCGATTTCCAAGAAGTATTCAACACACTAGTCAAGATATTCTCTCAGAGTCCCTGTGACATTCAGTGGGAACGCCAACTCTGCTCTGCAGACAAAGACGAAGACGACTACACATACCCTGCGCCCATGCCCGCTCCAGCCTCTGTCCCTACATTGTGCACCATCGCCTCCGCCTCGCTTGCCTTGCCCATTGTCCCTGCAGTTCCCACCTCGTCCGCCATTCCTGTCACCTCATTCACGCCCGCCATCCTTGACTCGCCAGCCATCATCGCCTCAGCTCCACCTGCCCTCGCCATCCCAGCATCGCCCGCATTTGCCATTGTCGCCACCTCGTCTGTCCCCACCACCGTAGCCTCAGCCGTGACATCACCTATCGCCACTGTCCCCATCTTTGCCCAACCAGCTCCCGCGCCCTCAGTGTCACCTGCTATGGCCACTGTCTCAGCTCCATGCACAACCACCATCTCAACCTTGCCCACCAATGTTTTAGTGCCGCCCACCACTTCAGCCCTCGCAGCCTTGTCTGCCACCCCTGCCTTCATCTCATCTGCTCCCGCGCCCTCAGTCGTCTCGTCGCCCTCAGTCTCATCCGTTGCCTCGTCCGTCACCACAGTAGCCTCGGTCGTGCCAGCCACCAACTTCGCATCAGTCTCCGTCTTAGCCTTGCCCATACTTGTCAGTTCAGCCCAGTCTGTCATAGCACCAGCATTGCCAGCTGCTGCTGTCTCCACCCTGCCCTCAGCCTCAGCCTTCTCAGTCTCAGCCACCGCCACCGCGCCCCTAGTTTTACCAGCCATCTCCATCGCCCCAGCTTCAGATCAGTCAACTGCCGCTACCGCGCTCTTAGCCTTGCCAGCCGCCTTAGTCTCGTCAGCCGCCACCGTAGCCTCAGCCTCAGCCACCAATGTCTTAGCACCACATGCCACTGCCTCCACCACCATCTCACAAGCCACCGCTGCCACGCCCTTGTCAGCCACAGCTGCCGTCGCCCTCAGTCGTTGCCTCTGCCCCGTCCACCTCCACCGTCACACCAGCTCAGTCCGCTGCCACCTTCTCAGTCTCAGCCTCAGTCTTCTCAGTCTCAGCCGCCACTTTAGTAGTTTCACATGACACCAGCACCGCTGCACCATTGCAACCCCTCGCCACCAGCACCACCCCAGAAGACCAAGAAGGCCCTCGGCCACAAACTTAGCCACGACACACCACAACAGGAGCAGAAGCCGCCACCGCAGGAGAAGCAGTCACCGATGCCAACAGCACACCACATGCCACCTCCCACATCGCCTCCCCATCTGTTCACGCGCTCTCGCCCACATCTGCTGCCAACACCTGCAGTGGAGACGACCACGCCACCGCCACCGCAAGATGACAGATCCCACCCCCACGCAAGCCGCCCCACGCATCCTCTTTCTCAAGTCCTTGCCACCTACGTCTCTATCTATGAACTCATGCTCACCGCCTATGCCTTCGCTCCTCGTCCACGCCTGCTGCCACCACCTGCAATGGAGATGACCACGCCGCCACTGCCACAAGACAACACCACTGCCACGCAGCCGCCATCTCGTCACCACCGCCCTCGTCTCCATCGCCTCCATTTCCCATCGCCCTCGCCTCTTCCGTCATTGCCCTCACCTCTTCCATCATCGCCATCGCCGATCACCACCTTCACGTCTTCTGCAGCACAAGCAGCCACAACCGCCGCCTCAATTCAGACGCAAAAGGCTCAAAACACTCGCATTCAGACGCTTGACCAAGGACGGTCAAAGTTTCAAGCCCCCAGGAGGTGTAAGGAAGATTATGGCTGGCCTCAAAATCACGTGTGAAAATGCGACACGACATGACATGAGACTGACACCTCAGCTCCCTTTCATCCCTTGCCACCTCCCTCTCATTCCAGGCAGTCCACTGACCACACACCACAAGCCATCTCGTGTGCGACATCAAGACCTTGATTGCATTGCCCAGCCCTTGCCACCAACCGCACACACATGCATGCCTTGGCACACTAGATGCATTCGTGTCTCAAGCCTTTCATGACCGCCTTGACCGTCTCAACCAGTCTGGATTCTCTTTCATGCATTTCATCTCTAGTACCTTCTCTCCTGTATATAAATTGTTTAGCTACTCAGTTCAAAAAGATCCCCTCTTCCCTCTGTCTGCCTCAAGAAGCCATCTTCGTGTCCACATCTGCATTCAGCATTCCAGCTGGGACTGCTCCCCTCCCCTCTCTCCTCTCCTCTTACCTTGGACCAGTCAGCCTTACAATCTCACTCACACGTCCCCGGACTCGCTACACCTGTTACGAACCAAGGCCAGGCCCTGGCTGTTACGAACCAAGGCCAGACCCTGACCGTAGATGGTCCTATTTCACTCAAGAGAGACCTCTCTCATTTTGCATTACCAACTCCCTTCCGTTTTCTGGGCTATTCCCCCTGCAGTGCAAGATATCGCTATTGCAAAGGCACTATAACTCGACCAGACACCCGTTTCCTAATCGGGTAATCATCGCGTGGCAGCCACATGGCCACCCAGCCACCAAGGACCCGAAACAGCGGCACAAACTCTTAGGAGCTGTTGCATAAATCATCTGACGTCATCCAGGCTCCAATGACATCATAGCTGACTGAGCGACTCCACAGTGACCTCATAGGCTCACTAAGCACTCCACAGTGACATCATAATGATGTCATCGCTCCACAATGATCAGTAATGCGCTCAGTAAGCCTGAAACTTGACACAAGCAAGTTTATGCCTCTGTAGTCCTAATGGACGGTACCAAAGAGTCTAGAATAGTCCCAAGTCTTTGTAATCAACCCTGTACACTGTATATAAGCCCCAATGAAGCATGGCAGTCGTCAGACTGTCCATTTGTGATACTCTCATACTCCTGGGTACTCCCCTGCGACCGCTCAGTTTAAAGACTTCCCTCGCCTCCAAGGTACTCTTCAACGACCGCCTTGTCTAAAGCCCCTTCGCTGCACTGGCCTCCAGCCTTCGCCTCTGCCTCTTGCAACACTTACCAGTCCCCATCTGGTACCTCCTCGTCGTTTGGCTCGTCCTCTTGTTCAACGCCGCTTTCGCCGCGTACCATCTGTTCCGACCCTTGCCCACCTGCTCCTGAGTCCTTAGTGATCAGCAGTACGTGTCTTGACACACAATGTCTAACAATCCTTGTCTTGTAGGAATCGCCCCCAAGCCCTTCAATGGAAAGGCAGATAATGCAGAAGCTTTCTGGGCAGCTTTGGCAAATTATTACTATATCAATGGCAACTCGTTTACAGATGAAAGTAAGAAAGTTGCTGCAGCACTCACACACTTCCAAGTAGGGACCCCTGCCAGGGCATGGGCTAGAGAACAGACCACTAAGGCCATGGCACAAACACCAGCAAACTACAGATGTTGGGACAATTTTAAGAAAGCCTTTGCAGATCATTGTATCCCTGCAGAAGCAGAATTGGCCTCTGCTAACACTATGCACACCTACTATCAAGGAAAACTACCATTTAATGAATGGTATCAGAGATGGCTTGCACCACGCATCATGAGCCACCACTGATGAGAAGACGATAGATGTACGCATTCAGGAAGAACATTATCCCAGCTTTACATCAGAAAATATTGGGAATCACACCAACACCAACCACACTTGCAGCCCTCATCAAAGCAGCAAGAGAGTTTGACAGTCTATTCCACCTATACAACTCCAAAGCTTTTTGAGGAGAATGCTGTCAAGACTCACTGTTGAACTATCCAGTTCAAGAGCGAGGGATAAGCTTGAAGACGAGTCGATAGATGTCCAAGACCGTGTGGGCAAGGAGCAGAGTCCAGAGTAGTAACAAATACCAGAGAGGTACTGTTACTGTGAGAGTAGAGCAATCACGCAGGGAAGAGGCCAGGATAGTCACAAGGGGACTGGTCCTTAAAGGAGTATCCCAGGGATGGAGAGTGCCATAAACAAATGGACAGTCTGAGGACTGTCCGCTACTTTATTGAGCGCTTATATACTACAAGAGAACTGCTAAATAGGGAACAAGTCATAACCTTGTTATCAAGCACAATAGAGTGATGAGTAAGAAGTCGGAGGATGCTTACTGAGCATGCTCAGTCATGCTCAGTAAGCTGCTGAGTAAGAAGGCTTCTCTTGATGAGTAAGAACTTCCATCGTCCACATGTTCACTGCTTTAGTGCACGTGCGAGCACCTGATTCATTTTCTGTTAGTTAGTTTAGGGCCGGTCATTTGAGGACTTGTAGCTTGGTTAGGGAATAGTGTTATCTTATAAGGCCCTTATATAGTTCTATTAGGGTCCTTAGAGTCGACCCTAATACTTCTATTAAGGTCCTTAGTATTGCCTTGTAGTTCATTCTATAGTTATTAGAGTTGGTCTAATAACGCGTTGTAGGGCCTTTGATACTAGGTTAGTGCCTATTGTAGAGCTCCTAGGGTCATTCCAAAGGGTCCTTAGGAGGGCCCTAATACTGTCTTTTGTTACTAGAAGGGTTGCCTTTAAGTGGGGCTTGCTGTATGTCAATTGTGCTGAGAATTGCTCGCGCAACAATGCGCATGCAATATTGTGGACACCTCTACTCACCCCTTTTGCTCGTGTGAACAGGGTGACACCATGGAGGCTGGGTTTCCTCCTATAAGGAAGGGTCCTTCAAGGGCCCTCTCCAGGAGAATGGTTCATGACAAACGCTCTGTGCGTACCCAAGGATTGAACACTCAAGGATCAGACAATCCACTGGAAATTAACTTGTACCAAGGAGAACCTAACGAACGACCCTGGGAATCCAGGAGTGAAAGGAAACCACTCACGGATGCAGAGAAAGAATTCTGATGCAAGAACAACCTCTGCTATTATTGTGGAAAGAAAAATCATATGGCAAACCAATGTAGAGCAAAGAAAGCAGCCCAAGGATGCCAACAACAAGGATCTTTCCCCCAAACAGTGAGAGCTACTGTCATGGTAATGAGCCATGTCAGTTCTTCAAGCCTGAAGTTGAGTTGATAGTAAAGTGTGGTTGATGAACAGGGTGGTTCCTGTTGTAAAGAATAAGGATCCCTGCAGCAGTCAAAGTGTTTTATGCTAAGCAGGTTATGGCCAATAGACCCTTCCTAGTATGACTTGGTCCATTGAGAAGGTAGGGTAAGTTTGTAATGGGATAGACTAGGGCTGGTTCCACTAGCTATATGCGTTCAGGTCCATCGTAGACCTTGAACATGCAGAGAGAGGAAGGTATGTCTTGAAGAAGGAGAGCTCTTCTCAGTAGAGTGAAGAGAGACTCTTAAGAGAGGAAGGGGAAGGCGAAGAGTAGATGGTAGATGGTGTGTGTGTGTGTGTGAAGAGTTGATGAAATGGAGAGGTGGTTGTGGTTTGAGGTTTAGGTGTTGTGTGGGTTGCAGGTGAATATGTTTGGACAAGAGTAGGTTGGATTCTACAAGAGACCAAGCTTAGGGCTTTGGTCACAAAGTAGATCATCACCTTCAACTTCTAGCCAGGCACTCTGAAGCCCTATTGCCCTAGGACAGAAACCTCTGTAACTCCGATGAGTCCTCCTAAGAATACAGTCCATCTGACCACTACAGTTGGTATGGGGTTTATTGCAGTCCTTATTCCAGTGTCCCCTAGTGTTGCAATGCTTGCAGATGTGTTGTCTTTTCTGGAGCTGGTGACGTTGTGCCTTGGTCATGTGTGCAGGGGTAAGGGGGGTATTGGGAGTACTGGCATCATCAGAAAACATCTGTGGGAAATGGGAGGGTGACCCCATAGGAGCATCATTCTGGGACTGATCAACAACACAAGGGAGGTACTTGAGTGGGGGAGTTAGGGATAAAGGTGGATGGGTGGGCAAGGGAGGAGAGGAAAGGGTGGAGGGTTGTTTTAAATTTTCAATTTTATCATAGCTCCCCACTAGTGAGTAGAAAGGGCCAGTCTGACAGGTGAGGCCCCCATCAGTTGTCATGTTGTTGAGTTGATGACGGACTTGGACGGAGGTGTTGTTGGTGCAGAGGCAACTACAGATGGTGGTGGACTCCTTGGTGTATGACTGAATTTTGTGGAGTTGGTCAGTGAGTTGTTGTTGGAGAATGTTCATGGCTCCTTGAATGGCAGTGTGCTTGGCCTCCAGGACCTTCAGTTGCAATGAACCATTGTGAAGATGATAGACATTGGCAAGAGCACCAGGGTCGTGAAGGTTTTCAAGCACTTGGGTGACGTCGAAGTGAAAGGGGTAATCCTCAAATAAGAGGTGGAGATCAGAGGCATTGACAGAGGGGTGGGGGGCAGAGACAATGGGTTGGGCGATGAGCTTCTCCCCATAGGTGGGCTCTCCTTGTCCCATAGTTCCTAACAGCATGGGTTTGTCGTTCCATAGAGCAATGCATAAGTAAGGTAGTAAGGTCCATCATCCATTAACACTAATGTAAAAAGGGGGAACATGTGTGTATGGTTTGTAAACAAATCAGGGGGGCCGGAGTGAGTAGGGTCTACTTCAGTGGGAGTGGGTGAGGGGGTTCCTTCATGAATGGCGAGTGGGTTAAGGGTAGCCAAGAGGTCTTGCAGTTCAGCCTCATCAGGGACAATGAAGGTGCGCTGGTCAATGATATGTTGTATGATTTCAGGCAAGAGGGGTTCTTGTTTAATGGTGGGGGAGGGAGTGAGAATTGGTAAAGGGGATGAAGCAGGAGCAGGGGATGACATAGGAGTATTGTAAGTGGAGGTAGCGTGTTCGCGATGCCAAGCTGACCACTCAGAAGGAGTGGGGGTATTTAAGGGAACTGACCATATGATTTGATTCCATATTAGATCTGTAAGTACTGCTCTTGATATAGATAAATGAAATTCTGAGAAACGGGGGTCCATCATGAGTAATTGAAAGCCATGGAAATCACCAGGGGAAAGAATCCTGGAGAAGAGTTGTTCCCTGGCAGTTAGGTCAAAAATGGTGTGTCCGCGGGTGGGGATAGTGGGGTCATTGACAGAATAGGATGGGGGGTTACATGAATTGATTCAGGGATGTAAGGTGTGTTGTTGTATTGTAAGCCTTGGAATTGATGTTCCAAGCTGTCCAGACTTTCATCTGAGTGAGGGGATTCTGCAGGATCAGAGTTAGTGGTAGACATGATTTAGAGTTTTGTGGGTTGTTGCAGGTGGAAGGTTGTGATGGCATCTTGGGCATTTTTAAGGTTCGAGAGGGGCTCCCAAGTGTCTTCTGCTGTGGAGTACCCCTTCCACCAGACCCTATATTGGAGTCAGTTTCTATGGGTATGTTAAGCAGTGATCTTCTCAACTTTGTATTCCCCTGAGAGAAGGTCAGGTGGAGGTTCCATGAAGTTCAGTCCATGTTCTGTGGTTTCAGTGACTGGGAGGTGTGAAACACATTATGAATGCTCCATTGGGGGGGAAGTTGGAGTTGGTAGATAACATGAGAAATCTTCTTGGTGATAATGAAAGGGCCAAACTGTTTAAGACAGAATTTCTGAAACTGATGGGGAGTTTTTAGGTTAGTCCCTTCCAACCAAACCTTCTGTCCTTCTTCAAACCCCTTGAACTTAATTTCTCTTATCCAGCTGTTTTGCACCTTTTTCATTGCTTCTTGAGCCAACTCTTGCATGTCTTTCAGAGCCTGGAGTCATTCCTGAATTCCTGGGAATTTGGATCTTAGTTGGGTACCAAGTCCTTGTGGGTTGAAGCCAATGAGTAGTTTGTAGGGGGTTCACTTGGTAGTTGTGGATTTGTGAGCGTTGAAGTGGTATTGAGCTATGGGGAGCCAGTGTACCCATTCTCCTTGTTTCTCTCCAGTGTAGATGTGGAGATACATTTCTAGGGTTTGATTGGTTCTTTCAGACTGTCCATCAGTTTGGGGGTGATAAGTGGTACTTAAATTTTGGTTGATCCCCAGAACTTAAGAGACTTTTTTGAATAAGTCGGAGGTGAAGTGGGAGTCGCAGGTCAGAAATGATTTTGGAGGGAACTCTGGTCCAGGGGAAGGCATGTTGTAAGAATAATTTGGCCATTTCCAGGGTTCCCATGTTCTTATGGCAAGGTATGAATATTGCTGCTTTGGTGGAGTCATGATTGGTGATAGTCATGATGGCATTGTTCCCTTCTGATAGAGGAAGATCGACAATCCAATCAATAGCTATGGTTCGAAATGGTTTCTGGAATTACAGGGGGAGTTCGGGTGAATTAGGGGGGTGAGTGGGGTGTGTGGATGATTTGTTGGCCTGACAGGTGGCACAACCCCAAATGTAGTCCCTAATGAAGTAGCCCATTTTAGGCCACCTAGAAGGACTCTTGAATTGAGTACAGAGTTCGAGCGTTTCCCATATATCCCCCAAGGATGCTGTCATGATACATGTGTAAAATCTTTTGTAAGAGGGGTTCTTGATATGGCACCACCAATTTTCCTTCTTTGAACAGTATGCCATCCTCTTCTTGTAGATTGTGTTTGATTTTCCACATAAGTAGATCTGGTTGTCGGCTCTTTTGTTCTTGTAAGACTTGTTCATATAGGTCTTCTGTGTGGAGCGTGCAAATAAAAAGTTTGTCGGGGAGTGCCGTGATGTTTTGGTTATCTCCTGACCCGTCATTGTGGTTGGGTTGTCATGAGAGGGTGTCTGCATGATTAGAAGTTCTGGGTTTGTGGTGGATTTCAAAATGATAATCTGTGAGTGTGGAAATGTAACCTGCAATTCTCCAGTTAATTTTATGGGGGAGTCAGTAGTGGGCAAGGTTAGCATGGTCCATAAAGATCTTGATAGGGTGTTTTGTTCCGACCAACAGGTACTGCCAATGTTGAAGTGCGAGGATCAAGGCTAGAAACACCCTATCCCAGACTGGGTAGTTTCTTTCCGCTTCATTATTAATAAATGCATGTGACATGTTTCCAATCATTCTTCTTTTTCCCATTGAGTCCTTTTGGAACAGGATTGCTCTGGTGGCAAACTGTGAGGCATCAGTTTCTAATTCATATGGGAGGTCAGGGTTGGCGGTGTAGAGTTCAGGGTCATTGCAGACTGCCAATATCAAAGTTTCCAGGGCAATGGTTGCTTGTAGGGTCCAGAAAAAGGGGGTTCCTTTCTTGACTGTGGAAAAAATGGGGCAAGCAATTTTAGTGAAGTCTTGGATAAATGGTCGTTGGTAATTGAGGGCACCATGATTTGTTGTACTTGTTTCAGGTTGTTAGGGGGTCTTGGCCAATTCTTGAGGCCGTCCATTTTGACTGGGTCAATTTTGAGGGTTCCTTGGTTGATCCAAAAACCCAGAAAATCAATTTCTTTTTGTTCAAAGGTGCACTTGGATGCCTTCAAAAAATAAGAGTCCCTTTTGAGGAGGTTAAGGAATTCATGAGTGATTTGTTGGTGGAGGTGCTCTTCTCCTGGCCCTGTGGCTATTGCTACATCATCCAGGTAGATGCAGGTGTTTTCTGGATATTTGAGAAGCCAGGGTCTGAGGGTGTGGTTCATTGCTCATTGGAAGGCTGCCATGGCATTGGTGAAGCCGAAACCCATTACCATAGGAATGAATGTGCCAAACTGGGTTTTGGAGGCTCCCTTGGCTGGTCTTCTGGATGAATTAGGATGTTGTTGTAACTGGCTCTGACATTGAACTTGCTAAAGGCAGTTTTGCCCCTTAGTCTGTGTAGTTGTTCTTCTATGTTTGGTAAGGTGTGGTAATCAGGGATTGTGGCATTGTTGAGCTTTTGGTAATCTACTACCATTCATGGGCCAGTGCCATCCTTCTTGTATTTATCTTGATAGTTCCTGTTTCTCATTATGGGGGAGAGGGTAAGTTCAGCAATCCAGGAACTTGGGGGCATCTGGTTTCAGTGTGATTCTAAAGTCGAGTTCTTTTCGACTGGGTGGGAGTCATTTGGCTGCTTCTTCTGAGAAGACCTTTTGGTGGTGTGAGTATTCTGGGAGGATGGCGGTTGTTCTTATTTGTGCAACCCAGATTTTTGGTGGGTTTGTTAAAGGTATGGGGGTAAGAAGGACCCCTAGATGGTTTCTAAGGTGACCAGTGCTCCAGTTAACAAGGGGGTTTAACACCTTTAGGAAGGGGTAACCAAGGATCATTCTATCTTCTCCCAAACTGGTAATGTAAGAGGTGAGGAGTCATGTGGTTGGGCCATGTCATATGGCCATATGAGCATAATGGGTTAGTGCTCCTCCTTGATTGCTAGTGCCATCCACATTGATGATGGGTCTGGGGGTTCTGAGGGTTTGAAGTGGGATTTGTAATTTTCCCATGATACCTTGGCTGATGAAATTTTCTGTTGCTCCACTGTCGAGGAGCGCTTGACCAGTCTTTCCATTGGTTGTTAACATACAGTTACCCAAAAAATCATTCAAATGTTTTGTACATTTTCATTGTATTAACCATATCTAGAGAACCACTGCAGCTGATAACATGTTAGTGGGCTTGTTTTAAAGCTCTACATCATAGCTTTGTAATAAAATACTATATATACTATGAACATAATTATGTAAGAAGATATAAGGTATTTCTTCCAGTGTATCCATTTGAACAGTTTTTTTGCCTTGGTATCTAAATAGGGTATATGCCAAAAATTAGTAGTTTGTGTATACTCCATTTGCTTTAAACACCTCTTCCACCCTCCTAGGCATACTTTATATTAAATTCTGCACAACAGTTTGATCAATGGCCTCCCATTCCAGCTGTGTACGCTCCCAAAGTTCATTGATTCCCTTAGGGGGTGTTGGATAAGCTGCAAGCTTCTTTTTGAGATGAGCCCAAAGATGCTCAATAGGATTGAGGTCTGGGGATTGAGCTGGCCAGTCCATGACCTGAATTCTGTGGTCTTGGAACCAAGATGTGGCAAGCCTGCTCTTGTGGATAGAGGCATTGTCCTGTTGAAAGAGGGTATCTTTGCATTTCTTCTTGAAATACTTGATAGATGCAAGTAGTTCATCCTCAAAAATGCTGCAATAAGTTCAGCATCCATCCTTCCATCAATCTTTGCTGCATGCCCAACTCCTTCCCAAGACATGCAGCCCCACAACATCAAGGAACCTCCTCCATGTTTGACTGTTGGCTGAACAAGGCATTCAGAAAGGTGCTCTCCTCTTTTTTTCCAAGCCCATTTCTTGCCATCTGAGCCCATATGATTGATTTTGGTCTCATCTGACCAAATTACCCTCTTCCAGTCCTCCACAGTCCAGTATAGGTACTTTTCTGCAAAGTCCTTTCTGGCCCTATAGTGACTTGGTTTAAGGTAAGGCCTCTTCTTCTTTGTAACTGCCTTCAAGCCTGCCTTGTTAAGGTAGTTTTGAATGGTCTGATTGGAGATAGTGGACTCTTTGATGACCTCCAACCTTCTAGCAACCTGAGGAGCAGTATCTGCTTCTCCAGAGCTAAGAAGGTGTGTGGCAAAGCTGATGTCAAGGTTAGAGAGCTTGGAAGGATGACCTCCAGAGGACTTTGGAAGGTCAGGAAGGTATCAGCAAATGTTGGTGATTGAACCAATGCTTCTTTGTGTTGCCTTGGCAATGTTACAAACTGAATGGTTGGCCTAGAGAAGGGAGATGATGTAGTTGACTTCATGAGGAAGAAGAGACTTCATGATGCTGTTGGTGAAGAAGAAGCAGCTGTTTTGGCTTATTTGCACATGGTTTGATTTTATTATAGGTCACATGACCTCCATGTTCAATTTTAGCCCTCTTGGGAAAGAATATGAATCTCAATCTGAGAAATAATGAATTCACTAACCAAGGCCAAAAAAACTGTTCAAATGGGTACACCAGCAAACATACCTTATATCTTCCTAAATAATTATGCTTATGCTGTATAAAGTGTACCATTACAAAGCTATGATGAGAGCTTGAAAACAAACCTAGTTACATATTATTAGCTGCAGTGGTTCTTTAGATATGGTTGATACAATGAAAATGTACAAAACATTTGAACAGTTTTTTGGGTCACTGTATAACCTTGTTATCAAGCACAATAGACAGATGAGTAAGAAGTTGGAGCATGCTTACTGAGCATGCTCAGTCATGCTCAATAAGCTGCTGAGTAAGAAGACTCCTCTTGATGAGTAAGAGCCTTTACTGTCCATGTGTTCACTGCTTCAGTACATGTGCAAAGCACCTGATCCATTTGCTGTTAGTTAGTTTAGGCTGGTCATTTGAGGACTTGTAGTTTGGTTCAGGGAATAGAGTTGCCTATAAGGCCCCTTATATAGTTCCATTGGGGTCCTTAGAGTCAACCCTAATACTTCTATTAAGATCCTTGGTATCGCTTTATAGTTCGTTCTACAGTTATTAGAGTTAGTCTAATAACACATTGTAGGGTCTTTAGTATTGTGTTAGTGCCTATTGTAGAGCACTTAGAGTCATCCTAAAGGATCCTTAGGGAGGCTATAATACTGTCCTTTGTTGCTAAAAGGGTTGCCATTAAGTGTGGCTTGCTATATGTTGATTGTGCTGAGAATCGCTCATGTTACAATGCACGCGCAATATTGTGGACACCTCTACTCACCCCTTTTGTCCATGTGAACAGGGTGACACCATAGAGGCTGGGTTTCCTCTCATAAGGAAGGGTCCTTCAAGGGCCCTCTCCAAGAAATGGTTCATGACACTTCCATTGTGCACATCCTTGATCTCCCTGGGCCAGTCTGTGATTCCTTGGACCTTGGAGGCCTCAATCTTCAGCTTCCCTTCATCTATGTCCCAGCCTAGCATGGTTAATTTCTGCACCATGAACTGGCACTTCTTGGGCTTTAGGAAGTATGACTTCTTTTGCATCCTTTCAAGTAGTTTTCTGATGCATTGCTCATGGATTTCTAGCTGCTCTGGACTGTCCCCTGTGGTGATCCCAAAGTCATCCAGATAGTTGACAGTGTATTCTGCCCATTGGTCTAGCCAGTCACCAAAATCTCTTCTCATCAGCCTGGTAAAGAAGGTTGGTGTATTCTTGAGCCCAAAATACATGACATTGGGCAGGTATGTTCCATATGGCATCTTGAAGGCTGCTTTCCAGCAATCTCCTTCTGCCAGTTGTACTTTATTGTATCCCCATCGTATATCAAACTTGGAGAACACCTTCTTGCCTCAAAGCCTTTCCACTTCTTGTTCCAGATGCAGTAAAGGTTCATTGTCTTGTCTGGTCCACGGATTTAGTTGTCGGTAGTCCACAATGATTCTTTTCTCCTTGCTGTCCTTCTTGCCTATGAAGAACACTGGAGATGTATAGCTGGAGGGACCTGGAGTGATGTATTGCATGGGGCTGATGAGAGGATGAGGATGAGGATGGCTTAGAGACATGTGATTAGCCAAGGATGCCAATTTGAAGCATCGACTTGAACTCTACCATTCTGCATGACATCTCTCCAAAATCATGAGGAAGGGGAAAACATCAAATGGGTATATTCTGATAAAAAAAAAAACATGGGTGGATTCACCTTAATCACTACTTTTACCCCCCATTTGAAAGAAATCAAGATCATCATTTTCAGTGTGTCTACAAATTCTGACCAAGTGCTAGGTACCTTAAGTAAGCTGCATGGTTGGTGGGTCAGTGACAGTATCCCCCATGCTCCTGGTCATAATTGAGTCCTCCCCTCTTTTCAGAATTGGCAGTGATCTGAAAACATTGTGTTGCAAAAGGGGCACTTGGGCTGGAATGGGCGGATGATGTGGATGGCATGCCAATCAATTGGAAACAAGATTGCATTTCTTTTTTTTTTTGGTAGGGGAAAATGGTAAGGAGTTATCTTATTATTAACTGACTTATATAACTAAATTACATCCATTAATGCATGATTGAAGTCCCAATTCTCTTGCCAACACAATCACCTTTTATGGTAATTCAACCCACCACTAAATGTCAAAGACTCCTGGTGGCTGCATGTCCAACAACTGCTGCCTTCCTCACTCTCCTCATCTCCTCCTCCAACCCCAACCCCCTCGCCATCTCCCACAGTTTGAGAGATTCAGTCGATAACGATGACATGGATCCCTGGTCGTCGACCGGCTCCAGCCTGTGAGCCGATGGCATCGGCCCGTGACCGACTTCCTTTGATTTTCCCTTTGAAAAGAAAGCCCCCCTTGTGTGCAGCACTGGATCCGGACTTCTTACCTCTGCGAGGTCAAGTCGACTTCATGGGAAGAAAGAGAACTTGAAGGGGTGCACATACCTAAAGGCAGCGCGAACGACGCAGTCACGCCAACGGCGACGCAGAACGTGACAAAAACGGAGGAGGTGCGCATCATCGGCATTGCGGATTTTGGTTGTAAGTTGTCCAAGTCCTGGAAAAGGGTCCGGCGCAGAAAATGTGATTGACCAGCACCACCGAATATGGAGCGGATGTGAGCGCAGCTTGAGAATTTTACGCGCAGCCATTGGCTTTATACTATCGCGAGTCACCCTCCGTGTCCACATCCGCGGATTCCAGCTCAGATGGGCTGGGCTATACATCCTCGCATAATGATCGCGAAGTGTTGATGCAACGTTGATGCATCGACGTTACCAGGCTTGGAAGCAAGCAGCGAGCCCATGAAAGGCATCTCATAAAGGTCAAATGATCCACATCAGCTGTTGATAAGTAAGACAAACAAAATCAAGTCATCAAGCTGCATAGAAAGAATTGGGAACCAGCTCAGCAAGCATGGTGTGAATGAGAGCACAGCTGGGAATTTTACCGCAGGCATGGGTTTTACTGAGTCCCCTCACTTCAGTGAGTTGAGTTGACCGTATGTAACTGGTCATGTGCGGTCCTGTCTGGTCATTTATTTGTGATTGTGCAAACCGGTCAAAGTCTCGGTCACATCAAAAACATGTGAAAAACCGGACCGGACCTGCTGTTCTTGGAGTGGCACACAGAATGTTTGCTCTTTTCAAGAGATTTGTATCATAATTCGAAGAGGCTTTGAGTGGCAGGGAAGTTAGTTTTAGTAAAACTGCTGCTCCCCTTCCAGGGGTAGTACTTTGTCATGAAGCTCGGTCAACGTGGATAGCAATGTTTTGGATCTGTTCCCAAAGGAGGTCTAGACCCGGGCCATCGGGAGCCCAAAACTGGTTTTCAAAGTTAGGGAGTCGTGCAAGGACATGACCCGCAACATCGGATTCGGGTTTCCCAATACCCAAGCGGAGACGATAAAAATCCTTTGTACCCAGGGCTGATATTAAGCTACGAACTCCGTTATGGCCATTGGCGGAACCTCCGAATTTTGGTGATAGGGTAGTCGGTTTATGTTCTAGAGAGTCGTGTAAAACGATGAGAGAAGATGGTGAGCGGGCAGTCTTGCGGAGAGCTATGCCGACCGGCGGTCCTGAAAGGTTCATGGGCGCGGCTTTTGTGATACACGCCTTAAGGTAAAAAAAAGACATAAAGAGACAGAGCAGTCGTACGTACATGTCTTGTACAAGCCAATTATAAACGGTTTTCCATGTATGTCGAGTGTAGTCTCTGAAAAATAGCCACCTATTGACTTGTTCAGGGAAAGACGAACTCCGAGCCGCGTAGAGAGAGAATCCACGGCAAGCTGCCCGACACTGGATGGGGTTATGATCAAGACAATATGAACGTGCGAAGGAAGGGCTGACCTATGCCGGGTTAGTGGGTGCGTGAGGTTTCCAAGGCCGACGATAAGAACTCGAGTAGCCATAAACCCGTGACGGGCTGGCGGGCTGGTTGAATCGTTCAGGTGACCTGGATAAGCGTCCGGGGCATTCGTCGTTGCGAATAGCGATAACTGGAAAGCTGCCAAGCACGACTCTTTTTGAATGGTGTGTGTGCCCTGAGTGGCGAGTGGCGGCTGTGTCCTGAGCGATCAGCTGAGAGACGAACGACAGCTGACTAAGCGGTCCCGATATCGGATGGAAATGATATTTCACCCGTTCGTCGTTGTTCTGGTTAAAGGCAGTTGCGGTTCTGCAGGGGTTGGACTGCACGTTCACTACACCCCATGATTACGACTAAAGTAACGACGACGGCAACAAAATTACCAGTTGCTCGCTCGAGGAAACACCAGACAACCATCCACTCAGCTCTGGCACCTCGTATAACCTGTCAACCCCCCCCTCATTCTCTAGAAACTCTAGACTTCTCATCTGCCTCCCCGACCGCTGCGCTCGCTTTCCTCCACGTCCGTGTCCTTTCATGTCTCGCTGACATAGAGGCTTCTCTTTCCCAACTTGAGTCACCCCTCCACGACTTCGACTTTGGCCAAGCCATCTCCCGTGGTGAACTCAAGATCGAAGAGGTTCGGATGTGGGCCAGAGATGGGCTTGAAATTCTCAAACAGATCAAGGAAGAACTCCGCTCGCACTTGCCAGAAATCAGCCTCGACCCGGTGTCTGTGGAGAGCTATGTCTCTGCCCGTCTCCATGACTTGTCGGACGCATCCAATCTTAAGCGCGTGACGTCGCACCTCCCCGAGCTACCACGCCTTCCTCGACCCGAACAATACGTATTTAACTTGTCGGACCGTTTGAGGTCTCTTCATTCCCATCTGTCCTCCTCCACTCCTCTTTCTTCTCCGTCTTTTTCATCTACTGCCAAGCTTTCTGAGCTCATTGATATGATGATATCATCCGATCGTCTCGCCACGGTGTTGGGCACACGACCCATGATAGGCCGAACCGAAGATGCACTGGGCAGAGCCGCCGCGGAAGTTGCACGTGCCATCGAACGTTCATTGCACGGAGCCAAACTTATCACATACGGTGATCTCCCTCCGCAATGGCAGAATAACCGTTTTGTCACCCATGGATACCGGTTCGTACACCACTTGCGCTAAGAGGCGGTTGCTCACGCGCGCGTCTTTCTCAGCTTCATTCCTCTTAGTAGATGGCCTCTCATCGTTGCTTCAATTTTTGCGCTCCATAATGAGACCCGTATGTGTTCCTTGTATCATCACAAAACTCTGCCACAACTGACGACTCGGAATATTTTCAAGTCAACATTCACACGCATCTAATCCCCTTACTGTTATGGACTAGCAATACGATTCTCACCTTCCCCGTTTTCTCGATACCCTCCGTGTCCACAGCTGGCATAGACTTCCCCGTCCTCGCTTTCACCGTCCTCGCCCTCTTCACACTTTTTTCCAGCGTCGTGTGGCACACCATGGCCGGATGTGCCCACCATAGAGGTATGGTTCTTTGCGCCAAAATTGATTACGTAGGAATTGCTTGGTACGTTACTCACGACGCAAACTTCCTCCCTTGGTTATTCACCGTTCCGGCATAACAGGCTAATCAGTGGCAGTGTTGGCACTGTCGTTTACTACGGGTTTCAATGCAATACCAGCGCCCGTAGTGCATTTCTTATAATTTGTATATTAAACGGACTAGCAGGAACTGTAGCATCTTTCTGCAACTCGTTCGACGGAGAACGGAACAAGGTTTTTTTATCTTCACCCTCCTCCACATTCAGAGCCTTGTTGAATGCGTGTGTTCTGCAGAAGTGGCGCATCGTTTTTTTCGTCTCCTCCACCGTATTGGTCACGCTTGGTCCTCTAGCACTGCTGTCTGTGCTCCATTCTGTCCGCGACACCGTCGCTTTCATCCGTGCGTCTCTCTGCCTTGCTCAGCTCCACCAATATTGATTTACTTCCACAAAGGTCCCGTATTGCCATCCATCGCATCATATGTCACTGGCCTCCTTTTTTATGCCACTCACTTCCCAGAATGCATCCTTCCCTTGAACTCGCCTCGCTTCGCTTGGCTTGGCGGCGGGTCCCACGCGCTTTGGCACATGTTCGTTGTGTTGGCGATAACCCTACACCGCGACGCTCTCGCTTTTCTAAAGCATGGTGTCATGGGCAGCGCTACTGATGTCTGTTCCGTGGTCGCAAAATAAGAGACGCGCCGACTTGTTTGTATTGTTTGTGATATTTACCTGAGACGTCCCGCTCATGCGTAGATGCATGTTCTGGTTTCTTGGTTCTCCATCTGCATGATCATATGTTTGCAGATACCACCGATACCATTTTCTATCGATTCTTGTATGTCGATAAACTCCATGGTCGATTAATTATACATATGTCATACAGGTGAAATACCCAGAAAGAAGCAATGCGAAGGGTAATGAGCTCTACATGAGTTTGGCTTCCCGCTTAGCCTGTGCCACTTGTGCAAGACGATGGGCGCGAAGCGTATTTTGCGTGCCCTGCGTGCCCTTCTTCGTGCTTTGTACGCTCTGAGTGGTGGGCGCGGTACCCGCTTGAGAAAGCGCTATAGGTGGCATGTCTGATGCGAAACCAGGAATCCGAATGTTGTGATTGCGTTCTGTTTCATGACCGTGAGCCATGTTCCTATTTCCAACAAATAAAGAAACTGGGGACTGGGCGAGAAGCCTGGGGCAGGAGAGAGGAGGGCTCAGGATCACGCACCGAGATGGAGTTGCAAATCCCTGACTTCCAACGTGTCACCGCTGCGATGCTTGGCAAGATGGCACCCAAAATTGGTGACCGAGTCGATGAACTCGTCCGCAATGTCCAAAAGAAGCTTATCAGAGGGGCGAACAGACATCATAGGAGTATGAGAGGAGAGGGGGGGCACGCGTGAGCGCCAAACGAAACAAACAGGCGCGATAAATGCGAAGGACATACGTCTTCGACCTCGGGCTCGATCTTAATGTTCGGGTCGATGCTGAGCACGAGTTCCTGGATCGACCGGCGCATGCTCGCGTCGCCTGGCGTCGACTTGCGCCGCGAGGACGTCTCCGTGACCCACGTCTCCTCACTCGGGTTCTTCAACGCCGACGGCGTACCTTTTTCAATTGACCACCGCACATGCAGAAAACGCGCGCGGCCCAAGCAACACATCGATCATCCCAAAAAAAGACATAGGGATATTTCAGTCAACGGTCCCGAAAAACCTCCCCGTTCAAGCGAGCGAGCGGGGGGAAGAGAGTAACGCACCCGATATGCGGCCCGCGGGCAGGCCGCCCGAGAGCGTCGGTCTTCCCGCGACCGCGCTCGGCCACGCGACGGGCGCCGTGTTGGTTGGGTTCAAGGTCGCGCTGATCGGGTAGGTGTCCTTCGAGATCGCGTTCTCGCCCAGCATCGGCGCCGTCGAGCTTCCCGTCGTCGTCTTCAGGGCGGCGAACGTCGACGGGGGGAGCGTGCTTGGCACAGGCTAAAACAAAAGGGGGGGGGGGTGCGAAATCGGTGTGTGTGGGCGTGACTGAGATCGCGAGACGTTGCGGTGTGTGGGGGTCACGCACCTGCTTCGTCGCCGCGGGCTTGTGCTTATCCGCATAATCTCGCAGCTGGTCGTGGTCGTGTCATGCGAAGGATTCGACTAATGAGCAATCTGGACGCCATCGTGCACGGGACATCGCGGCATACCTGCATGATCTGCTGCTGGTTGAGCTTGCCCTGCTTGGCCAGATCGGTTAATTGGTTCATGTTCTGAAGCAACACGGCGGCCAAGCGGTCAGTGCTCATAGTAGCGCCAGATGGGTCCTTAAACGCATTTCCAAGGGCGGTGATGATATTCGCCGTATTCGCGGAGGAGCTATTAGCAGCCATGGAAGGCTGTTAGGAGAGGAGAGGTAGGCAGGCGCAAGCACCGCTCACACGCTGAGTGAGAGTATTGATCGGCCCGGTTATCCCGCTCTTGGTCTGCTACCTGCTACCACCACGTGCAGTTTTCCCATCCGGGTAAGGATGGTTTCAACTTTGCATAGTAGTAGCCCCAACCCACCAAAACCACATGTAGACCCCTCCTAGAGATGGAGGAATAGATTATCCATAAAACCACCCTCCAGCATTGATCTGGACTAAACCTTTGAGCACTACACCCCCATTACACCCATTCACCACAAACATACATCATTGCCTTGATGCCTTGAAATCCCTGGCCACTACCTACCATCCTTTGACACCCACTAGCTAGTGCTGTCACAGCTCAGCTTGGCTTGGCTCAGCAATTGGCTTGGCCAGATTGGGGTGAGCTGGACTGAGCCAAGCCATGGCTTGCAGCTTGAGCCAATTCAAACCATCCCTTTCTTCTTTTCTTTCCAAACTACAACCCACACAAAAACCATTGAAATGCACTGCAGGTCTGCCCAGTGGCAAATTGCACAGTGCAATCTACTTTCATGGCTGGGTGTGAATATGCTTGTCTATCAAAGTTACCCATGCATTGAGATGCATCACCAGTGATGGGCTAAGTGACTCTGTGGAATTTCATGGTTACTGGTTTGCACAATCTACAAATGACCAGACAGGACTGCAAATGACCAGTTACATATGGTCAACTCGCTGAGGTGAGGGGAACCAGTAAAACCCATGCCTGCAGTACAATTCCCAGCTGTGCTCTCATTCACACCCTGCATGCAGTGCTGGTTCCCAATTCTTTCTCCATTTTCTATGCAGGTTGATGACTTGATTTTGTTTGTCTTAGGCCCCATTTACCAACCAAGAATTCCTGAATCTTGAACTTGAACTTGGATTTCAGAATTTTTCAGGGGTGACAGGAGTCACAGGCATGATGAAAGGGACATGATAACTTGATTAACTAACATGAGTTTTTTAAATTATGAGCTTTTCCCACCAGATTTGCAAATGCATATTGTGATTGCTTATTTGTGTGTATGAAGTAACACATGATTTGTAAAAAAAAACTTTTCTACTGTCTTTTTGCAAACTGCCTACCTCTCCCCCACTATAAGACCATGTGACCGTTGGGAAACTGGCCCAACTTTAGCCAATCTTGATAGATAAGATGTTTATTGGCTTGAGCTTTCACCATTTAGAAAGTAATAACTACATGTACATCCATTCAATGTAAGTGAAGTATAAAGAATGTATGTACCAAAGAGGAAGTTTTGGTATGCCATTGTGTCATTGGTGTTGTCCACTGCTGTTGCATCATTGCAACTGTCATCATCAGCACCACCATCTCCCCCCATGAGCAGTGGCTCACAGGTGCAGTGGTGGTGCTGTGGTTGGTGTTAGGATTCAACTCACATTTTGGATTGACTGCTTACCTATGCTTGCTTATGCTCCTGCTTACTGATCAGCTGACTGATGCTTAGTGATGGCTTACTGACTTGATGACTGATGATAGGAAAGAATGACTCATGCATGAGTCATTATTGATACCTTTCGTTTGGATTTCCTCTTTTTGGATAGTACAAGGTCTCAGCTACATGCTTCCTGAGTTTCATATGAACTGGATCAGCAGTTATTGAGATATGTTATAGTTACTCTCATGTATTGATAGGTCAAGCCTTATGCTTGACTTACTTCTTGAATTCTCACAAATTCTCTCATCTGAAAGAACTTTACTTCTGAAGTGACAAGAGGACCCTCTCATCTCTTTCATACATTTCTGTCTGAGATACTGTAACATCAAAGACTCCAAAGTTTAGTGCTTGAACTATATCAAGCAACTCTATTGCTTCAGAAACAACTAAGATAGTGAATCTTAACAGTCAGAGGTAGGACTGTTCACCATACTGTATTATGGGTCCAAACGGGTCTACCTGTCCTGACCCTGTACTGTATATCAACTTACTGTGAACTCAAACTGGGACAGTACTGAGGGATTGAACAGCTGTATTATGTGTAATGGGTTATATATTAGGAACTAAACTACTGATACTGACATGTTCTCATTGCAAGTGCAATTTCTTTTTGACTAGTATAAGGGTCCTGATGGTCTCCACCTTCAAGCTAGCGCGACTGGAGAGAGATTGTGTCTTGGCCACCAGAGAAAACCCTCTCTACAGCCACTGCAGAAGAGAACAGAGAGGAAACAAGGGTAGATGTATTCTGAGAGGATTGGGTATGGATACATGTGATTGCAGCATTGAGGTGACATGTGAAATGATGTCACAAGAACCGGTACATCGGACCGGACCAGCAACCGGACAAGCCTACCTGGACACGCCTCAAGTTTCTCGCTGCATTTTATAACTCCTTCTGATCAATCCTTGCATGTACCAGACGTTTCCTTCATGTTCCAGTATGATCACCTCATTGTTACCTCATGGATACTATTTGATATAGTATCCTACACGTATATAAGATAGCCATCTGACGAGGACAAGCTTCAAGCTTGTTCTCCTGTGAAATATCACTGGTTTTCTCACTTCAGAACTTGTAGGCTTGCAAGACATCAAGCAATCCTTCTGAAATCTCTCCTACTCATAAGTCTTCTCAACACGAAGACTTATTCGTAGTTTTCCTCCTCCTCGGAACATATTCGCCTTGGCAATATTGTCTCCAAGTTCCCAAAACTCGTGAAGACTTAGTGTCTCACTTGACTCGCTGCGCTCGTCTCGTGTGTGAACTGATTTGTCAGCGACACCACCCCCAGTTGGTGACAAATGAAATAAAATGAAACAAAACTTCGAAAGGGTATGGTAGGTGGTAGCAACAAGTGGGCACTAGTCAGCGTGGCCGAAATGCCATGCAGGGGTGGTCAGTTGGCTCTCAGGCATTGGGGGCTTTTGCCTGACTGATGAGGCAGTGGTGGGCGAGCATGCAGGTGCATGGTAGCATCAGAGGAGGAGCAGGTGTGTACATCGGAGGCAAGAGGCAGAGGGCATGGAGGCATTTGCCTGTGATGTGGTGGTGGAAGAAAGGAGGGTGTTGGGCGCACATGTTGGGCATTTGGTGGTAACATCATTGGAGGCAGAGGAGAGGGAGTGTGCATTGAAGGTGAGAGGCAGAGGGTGTGGTGTGCTTGCATGTGTGTCATGGTGGTGGGAGAGAGGGAGTTGTGCATGCATGTGCCTGTCATTCAACTGCTGGGTGGATTCTTGTGGTGGGCGGCACTTTGTCAGTCTGGCCTGTTCCATGTCTGAGCCAGCAAGTCACCTTACAACATTGTGCAGAGTTGAATGGAGGCTGGATCATCCTTTGATGGACACAGCTTGATCTCTTGAAGATACCATGGGCAGTCGTCATTCATGAGACAACTATCAAGTAAGCATTTGAGTTTGAGCTATCCAACCATCCAAAGCAGTTGACAGCAAACTGACCCATCGGAATAGAGGATTGCTGGGCACCCATGATGGATATAGTGAAACCCTTGGCCTTCCAGACTGCCTGCATTCACCTGCTGAGACATGAATGTCCAGTGTGACTGATGGAGCTTGTGATGGATGAACAACCACAAAATATGGTGATGCCTGAAGAAATTTGGGTGGTACAATTGTGGTTGCTCAGGGGCAGTGCTAGGACTCAGCATTGATGGAGGCACACTAGCACTGCAGTGCTGCTGGAAGCAAAAAAAAAGTCAACCCAGGGTCAGTGTGCAGACCCCAACAAACAAACTTACTGCTAATGCTGCTGCTGTCTCATGTCTGGCAAGTAGATCTTGTTGTGAAATGCAACCACAGATAGAGGGACCTCAGAGGAGGTGCTTAGTCATTGCCACCCTCTTGGGTCCGACTTGTGGGTTCAACACTATGTGACCCAACCTGGGGACCTCAGAGGAGGGGGTTGACATGCACTCACATGATTCCCTTATATCCTGGTGCAATTAAGAAAATGGCCAGACTGGGGATTGAACCCAGGACCTCCCGGATATATACCAGGTGCTCTAACCACTGAGCTACCTAGCCTTGGGTACAGTGAAGTGGATTAATCTATATGACAGATTGTATATCCAACAGATCTTGGGCGTGAACTTTGAGTGTGCACAAGATGGTAGCAACATCCGCTGAAGGGGGGTGGGAAGCCGTGCTTGTGCTTGAGCACTTTGCCACATGAGCATCCACTGGTGCATGGTGTGTGCCACAAGCTCCTGGGCATATTGCATTTTGCGGAGCTTGATCATATCAATGGTCATTTTTTGTTTGATGGGAGCAATCAAGTGGGAGAAGAGAGTTGAGAGATGATAGTTGGTTTAGAGGAAACGTCAGTCATGGCAGAAAACCACCTGTCATTTTGAACAGTGCCTGAGGATCCACAAACAATCCAGCAACAATCAGGATGTCCAGCCTAAAACTCAGGAGAACTTACAAAACAATACAACTAAGAGAGAGAAGCATACCAATTGTTTGCAATAGATGGCTGAATGTTGAGCATTGGACACTGGACAGTGAAAGCTGTTTATCTCATCAGCGAGGGTGTTAAGATTCTCATGTTCTCCAACTGCCACCTGTTGTGTTGACTCATCTATGATTACTCATATGTCTGCTTACTCATCTGGCTTAGTGATTGCTTACTAATTGCTTACTAATTGCTGACTGATTGCTTACTGATCGTTGACAGATACTAGGAAAGAATGACTCACACATGAGTCATTCTTAACATTCTTGAATTGCGCTCTCTGTATTTGGATACTACTGGTTCTCAGCTATGTGCACCCCGAGTTTCGTACAAATCGGATCAGTAGTTATCGAGATATCGTATAAATAGTCTGTGGTACCAATAAGTTGAGCCTTACGCTCGACTTACACCTTTTAACAAGACAACCATCTTGTCAACCGATCTAAACAAAATTATAGTGCAGACTCTAAACTGAAAGAGGTCCCTCTCTTTTCTACATTCAATCTTCCTGAGATAATATCAAAGGATTCAAAGTCTAGTGCTTGAACTATATCAAGCAACTCTTTCACTAAGGAGTCGGTACTAAGATCTGTCAGATCTTAACAGAGGGACATTGGCAATACATGTGGTCCAGAGAAATATATTCCAAATCTAGACTATGAAGTACCCATATGACAGCCATTTATGACCATCAACTAACAGGTCTCAATGGGTAATACCCATCCTGCACCCATACTGTATAAACTCTGCAGCAGTCAGCAAACAGGATGGGTATGGGTCCCGTACACCCAGTACATACATGGGTACAGTGCACAGCCCTAGTTGGAGGCAGGTAGTGTGTTGTCCATTATTGTTGCGGGGCCTGCCTTGGAGCTGGTGATCCTGGTTGCTGGTTGGGGTTGGCAGTCCTGTACTCCCATATCACCCCCTGTCCACCACATGAGCATTGGCTCATGGCAGCAATTGGGTGTGCTATCATTGTCAGTGCCATTCCACCCATCATCCACCCTATGAGCAGTTGCTCATGAGACTGGGGCAGGTGGGTCATCATGGTGTCCTGGCACTATCCAACACTATTGTAGGGTCATAAGATGCTATCCACCCAGCAAGCAGTCATGTGCTGATATAGAGGTGGGTGCTGTTGTGAATCAAGGCCAGGACCTGGCCATGCATCACTCTATTTCACTCAAAGTAACTGTTCCCACTTTGCATCATCTACCTACTTCTACTTCCAATGACCATTCCCTTCTACAAGCATAGAACACAAGCAATCATTGCCCTCCAAGTCTTTGTGGCTCACTCAGAAACCCTCCTCCCTATTTGGGTAACCCACCATGTGCTAGCCACATGGCCACTCAGCCACTAAGTCCCAAAACACTGGAAGGGAAGGACTCCTAGACCTCCTAGAATGACCTATATGATGTCATAAAGCTCCACTGACATCATGGCTGACTGAGCAACTCCACTATGACCTCATATGCTCACCAAGCACTCCACAGTGATATCATTATGATATCATTGCTCCACAAACTCCCTAATTGTCCTGAATCACCTATAGGTCTGATACAATAGTTTTATGCCCCTTGAATCCAATTGGAGTGGTCCAATGAGTCTGAGATAATTTCTATAGTTTGTACTCAGGTTTGTAATAAGTATATAAGCCCCAATGTAGCATGGCAGTTGTCAGACTGTCCATTTGTGATACTCTCATCTTACAGAGTACTCCTTGCAACCACCCTGTCTAAAGACTCCCCTTACTTCCAAGGTACTCTTCTACAACCACCTTGTTTAAGGTCTCCTCACCACTCTGGCCTCCAATGTTCACCTTTGCCTCCAGCAACACATACCAGTTCCCATCTTGTACCTCCTCATCATTTGGCTCATCCTCTTGATCAACACATTACTCAATGCCTATCATCTGTTCCAACCCTTGCCCACCTGCTCCTGAGTCCATAGCAATCAGCAGTATGTGTCTTGACAAAGGCTACAATGGTTGCTACTGGCACTGATGATGAGACCAAGAGGGCTGCTGGAGAGGAGATGGCAGAAGGCCCAGCAGCTGATGAGACAAAGATGGCAGATGTGCATGGAGCTGAGACAGTGGCCCTGGTGGGTGACACTGAGGGCATGGGAGCTGGCTTGGCAGAGACAGGGGCTACTGTAGGGATGGTGACTGGTGGTGCTACTGAGGGTGCAGGGGTGATAGCAACAGCAGTGGGCATGGACATGATGGTGGAAGTGGGAGTGATGGAGTTATGTGGTGCAGTGACTGTGGCAGTGCAGAGGGTGCTGAGATGGTTGTTGCAGAGGGGAGGAAGGACAGAGGGTTCCAGAGCCATCTTCTTCATTGTACATGGGCTCAGTTAGGTAGAATTATTTACAGGTTACAACCAGTCACAACCAGTTGCAAGTGGTTCTAGTGCTGAAGGATAGAACATCAACCACAACTGCAACTGTATGTCAACCAGTTGCAACTCCAACCAAATTTCTGGTCTTTTCTGGTTAGGGTGTGGCACAGGAGTTGATGTCTTTTTGCAAAAGTGTCATGCTCCAGAATTGGCAAGTGCCCCACCATCAAGGCCATTCCCATAAACTCCACAATTGATTTCCAAATGCAGAGAATAATTACACACAATTCTTAAGGCCCTTTTTACCAACCAAGAATTCTTGGATCTTGAACTTGAACTTGGATTTTGGGATTTTCCAGGAGTGACAGGAATGACAGGTGTGATGTAAGTGACATAATAAACCAATATGAGTCTATTTCAAATATGAGTTATTTTTTGGTGTGATTTGCATTCATGTGTGGGGTTTACATGTGATATGTGAAATATTTTTCTAACCCCTTCCTTCCACTCCTTCCAAGTGGGGTATTGCAAGAATGTAATTAAGGCAGCACATGTGTCACCAAAGTGTGGGTGCACCTCTTTGTGCAAATATTGTATGTGCAGCTCTGGTGCAAATGGGGCTGAAAGCACCCAGATGTTGAGCCCAACTCTGAGTTTGATGCTGACACATCATGTGTAACCCCATATTTGCAAATATGCAAATCACAACAGAAAAAACTGCACATTAATTTATTATATACATCATATCACTTACATCACTCCTGTCACTCCTGTCACTCCCAGAAAATCCTGAAATCCAAGTTCAAGTTCAAGATTCAAGAATTCTCAGTTGGTAAAAGGGGCCTAATTCAGTAATACCTATCAAAAGATATCTACAACATGTGATTAGATGTGATAGATAAGATAGGAAACAGTAAGTACTCACTTCAGTATTGTGTAAGACAAGACTGAAGTGATCTATTGAAATGTGACACTCTTAAGTACTCTAGAGTGTCCCTAAGTACACTGCATGTAGCTACCATCAATCAGCAACAAGGATCATACAAGGATCAGTTGTTATTAACTACCAATTGTCATCAATTAACTTATCATTGTAGCCAACACAGATCTTAGCAAATGAGCTGAGCTGGTCCATGTGATCCAGCACATCAATGCACCTGAGCCCAGTCAGTGTTGCCTGGTCCATGTAACCAGCACATCAATGCATCTGGGCTGTGATTACATCACAACATCACAGGGTGGTAACACACCTAATTGATGATAATCTGAACATCCCCCTGTGATTGATACAGTCAGTAGATTAGATCAACAGGGATCTAACCTGGATCACTAAGTATGTCTGAGGATCAGTGGTAACTAGCTACCAATTGTTCAAAATCACCTTATCAGTGTAATTAATGTGTGCTGCAGCATATGAGCTGAGCCAGTGATGCCCAGTCCAGGTGAGCTGATGCATCAACACATCAGCATTGTGATTGCATCACAAAGCACCTGAGACTCTGAGTGTTATGAACCAAGGCCAGGTCCTGGCTGTATATAGTCCTATTTCACTCAAGAGAGACCTCTCTCACTCTGCATTACCAACTCCCTTCTGTTTCTTGGGCTACCCCTCCTGCAGTGCAAGATATTGCTATTGCAAAGGCACTATAACACAACCAGGCACCTATTTCCTAATCGGGTAATCATCATGTGGCAGCCACATGGTCACCCAGCCACCAAGAATGAAACAGTGGCACAAACTCTTAGAAACTGTTGCATAACTCATCTGACATCATCAAGGCTCCAATGACATCATGGCTGACTGAGTGACTCCACAGTGACCTCATAGGCTCACTAAGCGCCCCACAGTGACATCATAATGATGTCATCGCTCCACAATGATCAGTAATGTGCTCAGTAAGCCTGAAACTTGACACAAGCGAGTTTATGCCTCTGTAGTCCTATTGGATGGTACCAAAGGGTCTAGAATAGTTCCAGTTCTTTGTAAACAACCCTGTACACTGTATATAAGCCCCAATGAAGCATGGCAGTTGTCAGACTGTCCATTTGTGATACTCTCATCCTCCTGGGTACTCCCCGGTGACCACTCAGTTTAAAGAGTCCCCTTGGCTCCAAGGTACTCTTCAACGACTGCCTTGTCTAAAGCCCCTTCGCTGCACTGGCCTCTAGTCTTTGCCTTTTCCTCTTGCAACACCTACCAGTCCCCATCTGGTACCTCCTCGTCATTTGGCTCGTCCTCCTGTTTAACACCACCCTCACCGTGTACTGTCTGTTCTGACCCTTGCCCACCTGCTCCTGAGTCCTTTAGTGATCAGCAGTACATGTCTTGACACTGAGCAGTGCAGATCTCAACATTGTGGTACTTCTTGGCAGCTTGGTTTTTCTGCCAAGTTCAGATGTTATTAACACAGCAGCAGTTATAGACACACCAAGATTATATTGTTCCACTGTGCCTGCATTTCTAATACCACATCCATTCCTTTCTCATCATGCTAGGTAAACCCAGACTGTGACTTGAGGAAGGTAATTATATTGTGTTTGGCCTTTATCTGTTTAACAGCATCAGCATTGAGGGAAGGCATGCAGAGGAAGATATAATACCCTTGTCTGTTTTGTTTTGCATGTACTCCCAGTCTTGATGCCACCCTTCTTACAAAGGGGCTTGATCTGAGTGGCTGCATTGTTGAAGATGTGGTCCTTGAACATAGAATTGGAGGCCATTTCATCCTCAGAATTTTTGAAAAAGCCACTTCCTCCATAGTTGTTCCATGTTGCATTGCCTTGTCCTTGACATGCTCCCACAGAAGAATCAGAGCTTGAGTGGCTCTGCATGTAAGATGGTGGTATGAGCAAAGCTGAGTACCAACTCCAAGTCAACTCTAGTATGCAGAAATCTAACTTCACACATGTGAATTTGCAATCACAATATGCAAATTTGCAAATCTGGTGGGAAAAAGCTCATAATATCATGCCCCTTTCATCAGTTGATGTCTTTTTGCAAAAAGTGTCACACTCCAGAAAGCACCTCACCAACTTGGCTCCTCAAGGCAATTCCCATCAACTCTACAATTGTTTTCAAACACAGGTAATAATTATACACAATTCTTAGTTATTGTCATTTTCATGTGACCTTGCACTTGCCATTTTTGGATGTCATTTCGAGTGCAAAATTAAAACAGCTATATCTCAACAGTTTCTCAACAGATTGCCTTGAAACTTTGACAGTAGAACCTTATATACTGTATCTAGGTGCAGCTAAAATATGGGAGCCTAATATTTAGTTCTTGAAATGTTGATTTTTGGGTGCTAACATGAGTGCAAAACTTTGAACTGCCATATCTTAACTGTTTCTGAATTGATTGACTTGGAACTTTGACAGTGGGATCTCATGTACTGTATCTAGGTGCAGCCCAGGAGTTGGTGTCTAAGTCTTTGTTCTTGAAGTCTTGATTTTTGGGTGCAATCTGAGTGTGAAATTTTGAACTGCCATATCTCAACCATTTCTCAATGGATTGCCTTGAAATTTGGACAGTGGGATCTCATGTAATGTGTCTAGGTGCAGCCAAAGAGTTGGTGTCTAATTAATCAGTTCTTGAAGTTTCAATTTTTGGGGTGCCCTTCTGCATGCAATTTTTTGAACTGTCATATCTCAACCATTTCTCAATGGATTGCCTTGAAACTTGGACAGTAGAACCTCATGTACTGTATCCAGAGGCAGCCAAATAATTGGTTTCACTCATTGAATTTTCATGTTTTGGGGTGCTGACCCCAAGCATGATAACATTACATTATCCCTACAGCTGAGCACATGATATGATACAACTATTTATGATGTAGCACATGAGAAGGGCACGTTCATGGGACCAGACAAGGACTGACAGAAGAGCGATAAGACAAAATTGAAATGATGATGCAAGGCATGCATTGAGGCAGCAATTGTGATCATGCATGAATGGGCAAGGAGAGGCAATGGTGGGCTGCAAGCCCTCGAGTACAGCAGTGGCAAATGATGACAAACAATGGGGGGGTGGCTCGGTAGGTCGGAGCAATGTGGTGAGCAACAGTGTGCTGCTGTCAGGCACCTTTCGGTGTTTCTTGTGCTTGATGCGGCATTTGCGCACTATGATCATCGCATTTCACACCACTTACCCCTCTCACACTTCAAAAAATGCAGCTTTTTATTATGCGAGCCATCAGGAAATGTCTTCCATATGTGGTGCGTCATACTTACCTGAAACCAGGAAATTGCTGTTGAACCTTGGACATGAAAGCTTGCTCCGTTCACCTGGCTCATCCACAACATAACCCTCAAAATAGAGCTGAAGGTTCCCTTCACCAACTGTGGGAACTTTCCCTGGTCCTGTCCAACAATGGAAGAGGTAAACGCGAGCAGCGGTGTTCAAGTTTCAACCTGTTGGTGGCCAGCTGTGTGTGAGCCAGCAGAGCAGTGACTGGAGGAAGGATGAGTTTTGTACATATGGCAGGGAGAAATAACATTGCATACCTTTGTCGTTTTGTCAACTTTTCATTTTGCTCTCCCACACAGTGTACCACAGTATCATATGTGTGTGGTCCTCAAGCAAGACCTGGAACTTGCACATCATGGTTTCCCTCCTCTGCAGCGAGTTCAGACACACACCAACAGGCATGTGCAAGCAGGCATCTCACATAAAGGATAAAGAGTGGATCTTCTGCTGACAAGATATCTGGTGTGCAGAAATTGAGGACCTGCATCATCTCCTTGTGCCACCACTTGTCATGGCCCTGCGTCCACAGAACTTTGCTCCCTGTGCACCTAGGAATGAGGACATGCCCAACGTGTGGGCAGCCCTCGAGTGCTGAATTGACTATTGCTTTGGTTGCAATAGTCTTCCCACCACGACACCCTTCATCAGCAATAAGGACAACACAGCTCTGGCAGTCATTGATACGGTCACGATGCACCTCTGCAGAGAAGCCAGCAAACACAATAGAGTGGATGGCACTGATGGGCACTACATGCGAGGAGGGCAGCGACCACTTGCCATGCCATAGGAAGGTAGATAGAGATGGCATTGCCTTACTTGATGCTGAGAGATTTTCAGTACATTGGCAACACTAGAAGTTTTGTGTGGCAGTTCAGCATAGGGATCTGTTGGGCTCATTGGCTTCATAAATGATAGCAGTCTGGGAAAGATGAGTGATCAGACAGGAGATACTCAGAAATGGCTTTTGATCAACCATAATCTATGACGGTATGGACCTTGTTGGGATGTTTGAATGCCTAACGGTCGACACTGTTGTACGACACATTCAGACCTATGGGGATGAGGTGACATGAGGGGTGGCATGGGGCATATTACTTGTGTCAGCAGTGTCTCTGGCGCTGGCAGTGTGGAGGCTGTTTCTGCTCCTCCTGAGGTGGCGAGTGACTAAGCTCAGGTCTGGGGCCTTCTGTTGGGGTTGAGACCAAGATGGTGGCATGGATGAGCTCAGGGGATGGCTGTGAGTGAGATTGAAGCAGTGGAAGAAGCCAGACAAAGCTGACATTGTTGGGGCTGGCTGGACCAAAGTAATGGCAGCTAGAGGGGATGACAAGGAGGCTGAGACTGCAGTGACTGGGACTGAGACAGCAAGGCGGCATGTGTGGCCAACAGAATGGCCAACAGAACTGAAATGACTAGATGGCCGACGAAGCAGGTGCAGATGGACAAGAGGCAGCAGTGGGCAGGACAGGGGCCATGATGGCAACAACTTGGCAAGGCTAAGAATAGAGCAGC
The DNA here is from genome assembly GCA_025769875.1 of Russula earlei. Classification (NCBI taxonomy): domain Eukaryota; kingdom Fungi; phylum Basidiomycota; class Agaricomycetes; order Russulales; family Russulaceae; genus Russula; species Russula earlei. The sequence goes on along the minus strand of JAGFNK010000295.1, from coordinate 13,874 downwards.
TGATGAAGCTATGATGGGGGTTGATGGTGGATGAGGGCAGAGGGGACTGGGGGTGGTGGTAATCAGGGAGTCCGACTCCAACTCTGAGATGGTCGAGATGTCTTTGTTCCCAAAGAGGAAATTTTTTCAACACACCCATCACCACCATGGCTAAAGGCAAAGCAGTCTCAGAAGAAGTGCAATGGATCATCATTTGTCTCAACACAACCATGTCTGCAGAGGAAATCTCTATGTATATAGATGTAAGTGAGCAAAAAGTGAAAGAGATCATCACCAACTTCAAGCAAAATGGTGGTGTCAAACTTTCCTGCCACTCGAAACCTCAACTCCATCAGACACTTTGTGACTATGACGTTGAGGTATGTGGCCCAAAATCTGTTTTAGCAGGCATTTTTATTGAAATTGGACCCATACAGCACCTGCTCACAACTCTGAATAGCATGCCAGATCTCTATCTTGACGAGTTGCATATGGAACTGTTAGAGACATGTGGGGTGTTGGTATCAGTGTCAACAATATGGAGGACACTTATCAAGGCTGGCTTTAGTATGAAGAAGGTACACACTTTCCATTATGTACATTTCAAACTTCTGAAATGATGGACAGCTCCCACGCACTGCACTTGAGCATAGTGAAGAAAAGTGAGCTGCATTTGCTGCACATATCGGAACCTATTATCCAAATCAGCCTGTCTTTGTGGATGAGAGTTCTGTTGATTGCCAAACAACATACTGTGGATAAGCTTGGGCTATTTGTGGCAGGAAAGCCATGCGCAAGTGTTAGGATTCTCTTGTTCTCCGACTGTCACCTGTTTTGCTGACTCATCTGTGATTACTCATATGTCTGCTTATTGATCTGGCTTACTGTTTGCTTACCGATCCCAACTGGCTTAGTGATTGCTTACTGATCCTGATCAGTAAGAGCTTACTCAGTGCTTATTGATTCATGACAGATACTAGGAAAGAATGACTCACGCATGAGTCATTTCTAACATTCTTGAATTGCACTTTCTGTATTTGGATACTACTGGTTCTCAGCTATGTGCACCCCAAGTTTTGTACGAATCGGATTGGTAGTTATCGAGATATCGTATAAATAGTCTGTGGTACCAAGAAGTCGAGCCTTACGCTCGACTTACACTTTTAACTAGACAATCATCTTGTCTACCAATCTAAACAATATTGTAGTGCAGACTCTACCTGAAAGAGGCCCCTCTCTTTTCTACATTCAATCTTCCTGAGATAATATCAAAGGGTTCGAAGTCTAGTGCTTGAACTATATCAAGCAACTCTTTCACTAAAGAGTCAGTACTAAGATCTGTCGGATCTTAACAGCAAGGCATTTTTCTGTTGAGGACAATGGTGCGTGACATGCAATCCATAACTGCCATGTAACTCATGATTTTCATGTGCCAGATATTCTGTCCTTCCTGCATTATCTCTCAATGATGGTATCATACACTGTGATGTTTTTGAAGGCTCTTTCAATACTGAGCTTTCCTACACATTCATCAATTGCCTCTTGAATCATATGCAGCCATTTCCAGCCCCCAATTCAGTCATTGTTATGGACAATTGTTGAATTCACAAGCACCCTGCCATTATAGAGCATATTGAATCTCAGTAAATTCTATTCATATTTATTGACGGTGTTGACACTCCTGTTTGTATTTAGGGGTATGCATGTCAAATTTCTGCCACCCTACTCCCCTGATTATAACCCAATTGAGCTGGCATTTTCTGCAATGAAGTATCACCTTTGCCATAATGGAGAATATGTTCATTTTGCAATGGTGGAGCAGTCATACACCAAAATCGCTTGCACCCTTCTCAAAGCGCTATATCAGATCACACCACAAGATGTGTTTGGATGGTACAGGCATTGTGGATATGTATAGTCATGCTGAAACTCACTATAAATGTGAACAAATGGTGTTGAAATATGTAATGTTGTAGTGTGTGTCCACAGACCCGTGAGTGGGATCATGTGGGCTGACCAGACCAAGGAGAAAACAGGGGTACAAACAGAATAGAGGGAACGAGTTGAATGACTGGGAGCTATGAAGTTGAACATGGGATGCAGTACGAATGTCAGGCAAAGTCTTGAAGCAGACCAGAGAAGATTACCACAAAGGGAGGAATTGGTATTCAAGTAAGCAGCTAATGAGATTATATACAGCAGGGAGTACTAAGGTGGGCATGATATGAAAGGAAGCATGAAAGGGAATTGAGAACTGAAACATGAGATTGAGGTAAAGAAAACATGAAACACACATATCATACCCATGATACATAACATCCTACTATTGATCACATAATCGAGAGTGATGGGGCAAGAACAGGAATGCAAGGCATTGAAGGCAGCAAGTCATGCGTGAGGGGGGAGATGGAGGCGTTTAGGCTGAGAGCCCTCACGTATGGTGGTGGTGATCTTCACAATCTTGTGTGAGGACATATTGTAAGGTAGTCTAGACCAGTTGGGCATGTTGGTAAGGTTGAAGAAAGGATGGGAAGGGGAAAGGAGGGGCTTGGGTCAGAACGAGGAAGATACAAGAGGGCACACATGACCTGCTGGCAAGTCCAAGGGATGTTGGCCTGATATATATGGGTCACTGCCAATCAATTGTGGGTGGCATGAAAGAATGCATGGCAGAGGCTGCAGGTGTCTCGAACTGAGAACAGCAATATGTGGTGGGAAGTTTCAGATGGAAAGAGTTGAGGACAAAATTTGCATCACAAACACAGGCTAATGTTTGTGAGACAACAGGAAGAGAGGTAGACAGGAAGCGGTCTACACTGTGAGTATCCCTGCTGTAAACAGACCTTTATCACATCATAAAACTTTCCTGCTAGCCCAGGAGAGTTGATCCAGAAGAAGTGAAGGGTGTAACGACCTTGTGGTGTCAGTTCAGCTGTGTTGAGTATGGGTATTCACCCAAAGGGAAGGTAGACCATAAGAGAAGAAGGAGGGTAGCAAAGGAAGGAGTAGGGCAAGGACTGAAGGTGAGCAAGAGGAGGGAGAAAGGGAGGAGTGTTTGTATTCAACATGCACAACCAAATGCTCTGTGTTTGAATAGAATTTACATAAAATATTTGTTGCCTTTTTCTCTTTGCTTTGTGTCACCTGTCACCTTTTATTCATGGGCAAGGGACCGGTCAAACCATGCCAGAAGGCATCCAACACAAAAAAACAGGCAGAGAAGAATCTGACTCCACCTTTGACCACATCCATAGAACCATCTGCTCACCCTGCTTCTCGGGACTCTGTGGCTCATGCAATGCCTAAAATTGGCACTGGAATGAGTGTGGATGCTAAGGCCACCATGGAACCGAAGAAGAAGAACTCAGGCCGGCATGTGACATGTTCCTGTGGTGCAACAGCTGGTCAATCTACTGGCAGTGACAAAACAGTGCCTGAGTCATCCCAAGTGAAAAAACCACCCATGGCATCTCCCAGTGAGGGAGATGGAGCTCCAAATGAGCCATGACCCATCCGCCAATCTTCTATTGCAATTTGAATGCTTCTCCAGCAGCGAAATTCTATGGATCTGGGCACAGACAATGACCACTACTCAGCTGTAGAGTCCCCTGAGCAGCAAGACAAGAGTGGCAATGACAGCAATGACAGCATCATTGAAGTCATGGCCCTGGAAGGAAAGCAAACCTGTTACTGCTCCAATGTGCAAGAAAGTGGCAATAGCACAGGAGGATGGAAACAAGTTATTTGATGATGAAAATGGTTCATTGTGACAGTCTTTGATATTCCTACTCACCTTATGTGTTGTTTCAGAGATGTTTTCATCACAATAGAGGTGATTAATATTGTGAAAGGGAACCACATGATTGAGATCGTTATGTCCACCATGCCCTGGTTCACACTGCAACAGAAGTTAGCACAACATCTCAATGTCTACCCCTCTGCACTCCACACCCAGTATTGCCTGAGCACTGACCCCAAAGGGTCACTTCCACTTGACCTCACCATGCTAGAGCACTTTGATACCATGATTGCCCTACTCTGGCCCCTTGTTGTTCCCCCTTGTCTCAGAATGGGAAGCGCTCCAGGAAGATGAAGGAGGTCAAGGTGGTAGTGACTAACAGAGATGACAAGCTACCATCCACAGATAGTCACCATCAGATCAAGGTGAGCACAGCAATGAGATGCTTGAAACAAATGTTGACAGACATGCAGAAAAGTACCAAGTTTGGCAGTGTTCCGAGTGACAGCAATGCAGATAGACAAAGGTCCAAAGGCGAAGCTGTTCCATGAAAACAAAGTTGAGGCACAGAAGACAATCTCAAACACATTCTCCTGTGACATCCACAGCCTTCCAGACAAGCCCACCTTATGCTGGAAAGATCCAGGTGCAACGCTTATGCTATCCAATTACAGAGAGTCATCTCAACCTCTGGGCGACAATGCATGTAAGTACTACATGTTTCATTTGCAATGTCAGCTGATAATGTTGGAAGGTTGAGAATCCCAAGAAATACCCAGCGACCACAAAGCCAGCAGAAATCAATGTGTACACTGGTGGACCTCACTCATGAAGCCAAAGACAATTTCCTGACATGCCTACGAATGAACTGCCTCAGCCACTCATGGGCTATCCATATGGCTTCTTCCTTCTGTCATACCATCCCTCTCATTCTTGGTTCCTTCCAAATCAATTGCCACCTCCCAATCTGATCTCAGGGCTCCCACCTCTCCCAAATCCTGTTCTGGCAAAGACTGATGTCCCAAGGATAGGCCCTTGGCTTGAGTACTGCAACATGCACTGTGATCGTCAAGGGGAAGACTTTAGCAAGCATGCAGACAAGTTCAATGAAGAGGGTTATTGTTGCATCAACCAGCTTCTTAGAGACCATATGTCTGAGGAGAAGCTATCAAATTGGCTCAATATTGGGAAAGGCACAGCCAATTTACTCATACAATATGCAACAGAGGATATGGAGCTGGTGAACACTGGAAGGTTTTCAATGGTTGGCTGACTGACTGACATGGGAAAAGGACTTGCTGATGCTGACTTAGACATGGGATTGTTATGAGTGCACTACTTATTATTATGGTGCAACTTGCTCTTGTACAGTACAGTCCCTCCTTACAACTTTGGTATATAAGCATGATCTTCTCTCCAAAAGCAATGTAAATTCTATTCAAACCTGGAGCATGCAAACCCAGAGCATGCGGTTGTGCACATGTTGAATACATGCACTCCCTCTCCCTTTCTCCCTTGCCTTTCTCGCTCACCCTCACTCCTTGCCCTGCCTTCCTTTCCTTCCCTCCCTCTTCTCTTCTGGTCTACCTTCCCTTTGGGTGAATGCCCATACTCAATGCAGCCAAACTGACACCATGAGGTCATTATACCCTTCACTTCTTCTGGATCAACTCTCCTGGGTCTAGCAGGAATGATGTGATAAAGGTCTGTTTACAGCAGGGATACTCACAGTGTGGACCCCTCCCAGTCTACCTCTCTTCCTGTTGTCTTGCAAATGTTAGCCTGGGTTTGTGATGCCAAATTTTGTCCTCAACTCTTTCCATCTGAAACTTCCCACCACATATTTCCATTCGCAATTCAGGACACCTGCCTCTCCTCTGCCATGCATTCTTTCATGCCATGATTGATCTTTATCACCTCATATTTCTTGTTGCAGGCCATCCAGCCCTTTGCCTCCATTGCAAGACATCTCCAATACCCAGATTACCACCACACCCAGTCTTGCCCATCATCATTGCCCCAGCCTCAGCCCCTCAGCCTTATCCATCCTCCCCTCTGCCCCATCCACCATCAACCCTGCATCTGTCACACCTGCCATATCCTTATCATCAGCCATCATAGCTTCATCAGCTGCTCCATTCTTAGCCTTGCCAAGTCATCACCATCATGGCCCCTGTCCTGCCCACTGCCACCTCTTGTCCATCTGCACCTGCTTCATCCACCGTCTAGTCGTTTCAGTTCTGTTGGCCATTCTGTTGGCCACACATGCCACCTTGCTGTCTCAGTCCCAGTTGCCACAGTCTCAGCCTCCTTGTCGTCCCCTCTAGTGGCCATTACTTTGGTCCAGCCAGCCCCTACAATGTCAGCTTTGTCTGGCTTCTTCCACCACTTCAGTCTCACTCACAGCTGTTGCCTGAGCTCATCCATGCCACCATCTTGGTCTCAACCCCGACCATTGTTTTAGTCTCATGCAACACACATTGTCTAAGAAGGCCCCGGAACTGAGCTTAGTCACTCACCACCTCAGTAGGAGCAGAAACAGCCTCCACACTGCCAGGCACCAGAGACACTGCTGACACAAGTAATACGTCCCCATGCCACCCCTCATGTTGCCTCATCCCCATAGGTCTGAATGTGTCATACAACAGTGTAGACCATTAGGCATTCAAACATCCCAACAAGGTCTGTACCATCATAGATTATGGTTGATCAAGAGCCATTTCTGAGTATCTCCATGTCTGATCACTTGTCACTGACTGGGGGCGGTGTCGCTGACAAATTGTTTCATATGCGAGACGTGCGCACTGAGTCAAGCGAGACGATGAGTTCTCATGAAGTTCAAGGATCTTGGTGACAACACAGCAAAGACTAGTGTGTACCGCGGAGTGGAAAGACAATGAATAAATCTTCACGCTTGAAGACTTAGAGAAATGGGAGATTTCTGAGACAGATGCTTGATTCCCTGCAAGCCTACAGTTCTGAAGCTGAATCCAGCAATATTTCACAAGAGAACAAGCTTAGGGCTTGTTCTCTTCTACTGACAGGTTTATATAGACAGATACTACTATATCAAATAGCAGGCATGAGACAGAGGCGAGGCGATTGTAGCAGAACACACTGGAAAGTAATGGTACATGCAAGGCTGAATGAGTCATGGGAACTGCACGGGAAGGGTGAGGCTTGTCCAGGTAGGCTTATCTGGTTGCCGGTCCAGTCCAAGGTACTGGTACTTGCTGACATCGCTCATCTCTCCCAGACTGCTATCATTTATGAAGCCAATGAGCCCAACAGATCCCTATGCTGAACTGCCACACAAAACTTCTAGTGTTGCCAATGTACTGAAAATCTCTCAGCATCAAGTAAGGCAATGCTATCTCTATCTACCTTCCTATGGCATGGCAAGCTGGTCGCTGCCCTCCTCAGTATGTAGTACTCATCAGTGCTGTCCATCTGTTGTGTTCGCTGGCTTCTCTGCAGAGGCACATCATGACCAGTATCAATGACTGCCAGAGCTGTGTTGTCCTTATTGCCAATGAAGGGTGTTGCAGTGGGAAGACTATTGCAACCAAAGCAATAGTCGAATTCAGCACTCAAGGGCTGCCTGCACGTTGGACACATCCTCATTCTTAGGTGCTGTTATGATCTACCCCTTTTTCAGTTCATCCATAACAAATATGTTCCTTATTGTTTTTTAACGTTTCACCTTGGTTATTGTTTCATCCCTTGATGCTGATGGTCCCTTATTGTTTCACCTCTTGTGTTTCATCGATTGTCAAGTCTCTTCTGCTATTAGCTTACCTTTATCTATTGTTCCGCATATAGTACTGTACAGCCTCGCTACATACAGTATTTAAGTGCCTGTAGAAGCTGGGGAAATGCCCCAAGCTTAGCTTTGTCCCATTTCCTGTCGCATCCCTTGCCCTGTACTCTCTCTCAATCACAACTTGCTTGTGCTGGCCTATACTCTGCTTGACTTGAGCACACCTCAAGGAACCCTTGTGTTCCTCTTCCTCCTCTGCCTCTCTCTCATTGTCCTCCTCTTCTGTGAAACCAGGAGATCAACTCTGTCTGTGGATTGAGTCATTGTCTGACTCAGCCTTGAGACACTAAACCCTTGATCTGGTCTCTTTGAGCCGGCCCCCACTGAACCCTTGAACCAAGTCACAAGGACTTGGCCCCACTGAACCTTGAGCTAACGCTCTTACGGCCCGCGACGCCATAACACAAGCTAAGCTTTTCTTACTCCATTCTGGAGATCAACCTTGAACTACCACCCAATTGTTGGATCCGCATCCAACCCAGACCCTTCCCTGACCTTCCTGAACACGTTGTAGGAACCGCCACTTGGGACAGTTTTTACACTTTCCTCTGTTACATCACCACTGAAAACAACAAAGAATTACCTGTTGAATTTATCAACAACCGCTGGTTCAAACTACAACTCAGAAGAGGACAGCTCTATACCCATCAGGACTTAGAACTCATCAGAAACAACCTTGGACTAGGCTACTGGAGGGAAGACAACCCTCTCTACGAACCCCCCATCAGAAACAGAAGCCTCCTCTACAGAAGGCAATCCCCCTGAACCAGAAAACACTGTCGAAACTCAGACACCCTTTGAATCCCCTGTTTTAGAACCAGAGGACCCCCTTGGAAACCAGGAACCCATTGAAACCCTAGAACTCAAACCACAGAACCCCCCAGAACCTAATATGGCAGCCCAACCCCAAGTTGCTGTACAACCCCCCCAGGTTGCTGCTCAGGCCCCTCAAATGGCCGCCCAGGTCCCCCCCAGTTGTTGTTCCACCTCCTCAAGCAGCTGCTCCAGCACCACAAGGCACTAATGGGTCCCTCAGTGGTAAAGAACCCACTGCCTTCACAGGGGAAAGGAACAAAACAAAAAGATTCATCATGGAATTTAACTTGTACTGGGGCCCTTAATGATGACGAAGCAGTTATGGTTTCCCCTTTCAAATGAACAATGTTAGCCCTCTCCTGTATTCAAGGAGAGAAGGTCAAAGAATGGGTCAATTCACAGGCAACTGCACTCAGGGATAAAGTAAACAGGGCTCAAAACCCTGTTAACAGAATGAACGAAGCACTATGGAACAACTTTGTCACAGACTTTACATTCAAGTTCACCAACACTGCAGAGAAAGAAGATGCCCAAGCAGCTCTTGCCAAACACACGATGAAGGAGTCCCTAGATGATTACATCTCCACCTTCGAACAGCTCCTAAACAAAACAGGATGGCCAGAAACAGACGTCATTGCCATTGAAAGTTTCAAAAATGGCCTGAAAGTCAGACTCTACCACGCAATCTTAAACACGGATGTCTGGCCCACCACTCTTCAAGAATGGAAGGAGGAGGCCAGAAGACAGCATCGACGTTTCATCACCATCAGAGAAAAGCTTAAAGGGAAGACTACACACTCCCCCTCGGAACACAAATCACACCACCCTGACCGAATGCAAGTGGACGCCGCTAAGTCCAACTTAAAGAAACTTACGGAAGAAGAAAGGAAACAATTGGCAAAAGAAGGGTGTTGCTTCCGCTGCCGAGAGAAAGGCCACCTCAGCTGGGAATGCCCCAAAAACGCTACAACCCACCACTTCCAAGGCACGCACTACTGAACCAACTCCAGAACCATCCAAAGAAGAAGAAGCCTCCACCATGGTGGCCCACATGAAAACGTTACCAGCGGAGGATAGGGCCAAACTTTGGGACCTCATCCTTAAAGAGGATTTTCTCTAGGCCAAGGTACAACAGTCGGTACTAAGGCCCAAATAGATACCATTGTCCAACATAAAGAAAACTCAATGAAAGTTCCCTTTATGATCACCACAAATGGAAAGACTGGCCAAGCGCTCCTAGACAGTGGAGCAACAGAAAATTTCATCAGCCAAGGAATCATGGGAAAGTTACAAATCCCACTCCAAACCCTTAGAACCCCCCAGACCCATTATCAATGTGGACGGCACTAACAACCAAGGCGGGGCACTAACCCATTATGCCCACATGGCCGTACATCATGTGTCAAGACACGTACTGCTGATCACTAAGGACTCAGGAGCAGGTGGGCAAGGGTCGGAACAGACGGTACGCGGCGTAAACGGCATTGAACAGGAGGACAAGCCAAACGACTAGAAGATACCAGATGGGGACTGGTACGTGTTGCAGGAGGCAGAGGCAAAGAGTAGAGGCCAGTGCAGCAAGGGGCTTTAAACAAGGCAGTCGTTGAAGAGTACCTTGAGGACGAGGGAGGACTTTAGACTGAGCAGTCACAGGGGAGTACCCAGGAAGATGAGAGTATCACAAATGGACAGTCTGACGACTGCCATGCTTCATTGGGGCTTATATACAGTGTACAGGGTCGATTACAAAGAACTGGGACTATTCTAGACTCTTTGGTACCATCCAATAGGACTACAGAGGCATAAACTTGCTTGTGTCAAGTTTCAGGCTTACTGAGCGCATTACTGATCATTGTGGAGCGATGACATCATTATGATGTCACTGTGGAGTGCTTAGTGAGTATATGAGGTCACTGTGGAGTTGCTCAGTCAGCCATGATGTCATTGGAGCCTTGATGACATCAGATAATTTATGCAACAGTTTCTAAGAGTTTGTGCCGCTGTTTCGGGTCCATGGTGGCTGGGTAGCCATGTGGCTGCCACGCGATGATTACCCGATTAGGAAATGGGTGCCTGGTCGTGTTATAGTGCCTTTGCAATAGTGATATCTTGTACCACAGGAGGGATAGCCCAGAAAATGGAAGGGAGTCAGCAATGCAAAGTGAGAGAGGTCTCTCTTGAGTGAAATAGGACAATCCACGGCCAGGACTTGGCCTTGGTTCGTAACATCATGGACCTACCACCCGACTTCTCACCTTCTATGTCACCAACCTGGGAGAAGATAGAATGATCCTCGGATACCCCTTCTTGAAGGCAATAAACCCCCTCATAAATTGGAGCACTGGTCGCCTTAGAAACCACTTAGGGGTCCTTCTCACCCCTGTATCCATAACAAACCCACCAAAGATCTGAATTGCACAAATAAGGTCGATTACCATTCCCCCTGAATATTCACGACATCAGAAGGTCTTCTCAGAAGAAGCAGCCAAATGACTCCCACCCAGTCGAGGAGAACTCGACTTCAGAATCACCCTGAAACCTGACACCCCCCAAGTTCCTTGATTGTCGAACTTACCCACTCCCCCAGAATGAGAAACAAGAACTATCAAAGCAAATACAAGAAGACCTAGCCAAAGGTTTCATCAAAGACAGAGTCTCAGACTTTGTATCCCCTGTCTTTTTTGTCCAGAAGAAGGATGGCACCACCCCACGAATGGTAGTAGACTACTGAAAGCTCAACAATGCCACAGTCCCTGACTACCATGCCTTACCAAACATGGAAGAACAATTGCACTGATTAAGGGGCAAAACCACCTTTAGCAAATTCGACGTCAGAGCTGGCTACAACAACATCCTGATCCACCCAGAAGATCAACACAAAGGTGCCTTCAAAACCCAGTTTGGCACCTTTGTCCCCACGGTAATGGGCTTCAGCTTTACCAATGCCCCAGCAGCCTTCCAATGAGCAATGAACCACACCCTCTGACCCTGGCTTCTAAAGTAACCCAAGAGAAACACGTGCAACTATCTAGATGATGTAGCAATAGCCACAGGGTTCAGGAGAAGAGCACCTTCACCGACAATCACACATGAATTCCTCGACCTCCTCAAAAGATATTCTTATTTTCTGAAAGCATCCAAATGCGCCTTTGAACAAAAAGAAAATTGACTTCCTGGGCTTCCGAATTAACCAAGGAACCCTCAAAATTGACCCCGTCAAATGGACGCCTCAAAAACTGGCCGAGACCCCCCAATAACCTGAAACAATACAACAATCATGGGCGCCCTCAATTACCAACAACCATTTATCCAAGATTTTGCAAAAATAGCTCACCCATTTTTTCCATGATCAAGAAAGGAACCCCCTTCCTCTGGACCCCAGAAGCGACCACAGCCCTGAAATTGATATCGGCAGTCTGTGATGACCCTGAACTCTACACTGCCAACCCTGACCTCCCATATGAATTAGAAACTGACGCCTCACAGTTTGCCACCAGAGCAATCCTCTTCCAAAAGGATCAAAGAGGAAAAAGGAAGATGATTGGGAATATGTCACACACATTCAATGAAGCAGAAAGGAACTACCCAGTTTGGGATAGGGAGTTCCTGGCTCTGATTCTTGCACTCCAACACTGGTGAACCTATTAGTCGGAACTAAACACCCCATCAAGATTTTCCACCAATCACGCCAACCTCGCCCACTACCGACTCCCCCACAAAATCAATCGAAGAATTGCAGGTTATATTTCCACACTAGCAGACTACCATTTCGAAATCCACCACAAACCCCGGAACTTCCAATCGCACAGATGCCCTCTCATGATGACCTGACCATACGATGGATCAGGAGATAACCAAAACATCACAGCACTCCCTGATAAACTTTTCATTCGTGCACTTCACACAGAGAACCTCTATACCCAAGTCCTAACCAAACAAAGGAACCAAAGTCAGACCTCCTCATGTGGAAGGTCAAACATGGTCTTCAAGAGAAGGTGCACTATTCAAGGATGGGAAATTGGTGGTACCATATCAAGAACCCCCTTATGAAAAATTTTACACACCTACCACGACAGTTCTTGGTGGACACACAGGAAATGCCCAACCTTGTACTCAATTCAAGAATCCTTCTGGTGGCCAAAAATGGGTTTTCATCCAAGATTACATTCAGGTTGCGCCACCTGTCAGGCTAACAAATCCTCCACACCCCCACTTGTCCCCCAGTTCACCCAATTCCCCCTGAATTCCAAAAACCATTTCAAACCATAGCAATTGACTGGATCGTCGATCTCCCATTATCAGAAGGGAACAACACCATCATGACCATCACTGACCATGACTCTACCCAAGGCGCAATATTCATACCATGCCGTAAAGATATGGGAACCCTAGAAATGGCCAAATTATTTTTACAACATGCCTTCCCTTGGACTGGAGTCCCTTCAAATCATTTCCAATCATGACTCCTGCTTCACCTCTGATCTGTTCAGAGAAGTCTCTCAAGTTCTGGGAATCAACCAAAATCTGAGTGCTGCTTACCACCCTCAAACCAATGGACAATCAGAAAGAACTAACCAAACCCTGGAAATGTATCTCCACATCTACACTGGAGAGAAACAGGAAGAATGGGCATGCTGGCTTCCTATAGCCCAGTATCATTTCAACACTCACAAGTCCACAACTACCAAACAACCCCTTACGAGTTGCTCATCGGCTTTAACCCACAGGGACTTGGCACCCAGCTAAGTCCAAGTTCCCATGGATTCAAGAAGCCTCCAGGCTCTAAAATATGCGAGAATCGGCCCAAGAAGCATGAAAAAGGCACAAAGCCACTGGGTCAAGGAAACCAAATTCAAAGGGTTCGAAGAGGACAGAAGGTCTGGCTAGAAGGGACTAACCTAAAAACCCCCCATCAGTTTAAGAATTTCCGTCCCAAACGGTTCGACCTTTTGTCATTACTAAAAGAATCCCATGTTGTCTACCAACTTCACCTTCCCCCTCAATGGAGCATCCATAATGTCTTCCATGCCTCCCTTCTATCACCCTGTCACTGAAACAGCTGAACATGGTCCTAACTTCCCTGAACCCCCCCCCTGATCTCCTTTGGGAGAATATGAGGTTGAAAAGGTCACTGCCCAACATCTCCATAGGAACCACTCCAGTACAGAGTCTGGTGGAAGGGTACTCCCAGCAGAAGACACCTGGGAACCCCTCTTGAACCTTAAAAATGCTCAAGATGCCATCACTACCTTTCACCTACAACAACCCACCAAACTCTGCATTATGTCCACCACTGACTCCGACCCCACAGAATCCCATCACCCGGACAAAAGTCTAGACAACCTGGAACATCAGTTCCAGGGACTTACGATACAACAACGTACTTTACTCCCCCGAGTCAATTCACGTAATCCCCCCTCCTATTCAGTTAATGACCCCACTATCCCCAACCATGGACACACCATTTTTAACATAGCCACCAGGGAACAACTCTTTTCCGAATTCTCTCCCCTGGTGACT
>JAGFNK010000294.1:0-65358 GCA_025769875.1 Russula earlei | reverse complement strand
GATTGGATCTCCCTAGCCGCTGGAGGATCCATAACGCATTTCATGCATCCTTATTGACACCTTACAAGGAGACAGAGGAGCATGGGGCCAACTACACCAATCCAGAAGCCAAATTGGTGGAAGGAGAAGAGGAATATGAAGTAGCAATGATTTTAGGTTTGAGATGAACTGGAAGGAGGAAACAACTGGAGTATCAAGTCCGGTGGGAAGGATACTCCAAAGCCCATGACTCTTGGGAGCCAGTAGAGAACATCAAAGCATCTAGACTAATAGAGGAATATCACAGAAAGAACCCCACTGCCATATGGGTTATAAAAGTCCAGCGAAAGATGCACTCTACTTCCTCATCCCCATATCATCGTTCACAAATGTCCCAAACTCCCACTAATGAAATTGTTCCCCAATCCGACCTCTCTGGTGCAGAGGGGCCACTTGAAATCACCACTCCTGATGCTTCCCTCCTCGCCTTCTTCCAAGGAATGGATGAACATAGCACTGGAGAAGGAGAAGCGGACATGCGTCCTCTCAAATTTGGACCCCCTGCTGACCAAGTCGACGCTCAGCCTGGGGACTGGGATGTGACGTCCTTTACCAGCACTCTTGACCAGGTTGCCCACCCTGGAGAGCCCTGGGTGCGATGGGACGCTGATAGACACTACACAGGGATTGACATCCCTGATGGTGTGACTTGGGGCAACAAACCGGCCAGGTATGTGGCCTATGATGTTGCCTTGGGAGAGCCGAGAGTAAGGGGTAAGAACGGAGAAGGCCATGGAGATTATGGCGAGATCCTCCAGGCCACCCCTTGTTACAACCTCTATAACTATGGCCAAGATGAACACGATTTAGACTGCTTCGACACAGAGAGGCAGTTTGAAGGGCACTGGAGACAGGCCCTCTACCTGCTAGGTGACTATGGGCTGCAGGCAGAGCTCTACTGCTTAGACCACCTCTACACCCAACAAGAAATGTTGGAAGCTAACTATAAGGTGCTCGAAGAAGAGGAGAAGCAGCTGTGCTACAAGCTCAGCAAATACCTAGCTGAGAAGCGAGGAGTAGAGAGAGGCAGGGCTGAAGCCAAGGAGAGAATGGCGGCAGCCAAAGTATGCTCACATTGCTGGGAGTTTATTGAAGCAGGCTGTAGCCAAGGAGAAACCCCTCCAGGTGTCTGGGCTGAAGAACTCCTCACCAACTATCGGGCTGGGCAGCCCATTCCCCCTTTACCCATCTTCGTCCCTCAGCTGCCTTTGGCAGACATCGTTCAGGGGTATGCTACCCCTACCCCAGAACCAGTACCAGCCAGCCCTGCACCTACGATGGTGCAAGGGTATTCAGAGGAGGAGATTGACATCCTCCAAACCATATCCGGTATGCGCCTCCGAGGAGGGGCAGGATCAGAAGCATCACCAAACCCTTCCCCCCAGAGCTCCATTTACTACCACTCCTATAGCAGCAGTGGGGAAGCGTCCACCGCAACAGCTGAGTTCATTCCAGAACCTCAGCAACTGAACATGATAGAAGGAAGGAGGAAGAGAAACCAATGCAAGTACTGTGGCGAGGTAGGACATTTTAACAAGTACTGTCCACTGCCCCATCAGTATTGCCACGACCAGTTGGCAGCAGATGCTGCCTCACATTGCCTGGTACCTCCCTATCATCACTCCTATGCGCCCATCAGATTGTGCCCTTTTCATCGAGGATGGGAGCTGGCACACCCAAATAAGAAGAGGAGGTCCGACCAGGAAAGGGAAGACATTGCTAACCCATGCATCCTGCAGGTAGCGAAAGGAGAAGGGTCCAGGACCCTCCAAGAGCTTTTCACTACGACCCCTCTATGCTCTGACACACCTCCAGTCAGGAGGTTACCTAGGGACTCTGACAGACTCCCACAGATCATGTCTCCTTCAGCCGTCGCTGAGGAGTCAGAGGCAATAGTGGCCTCAGCACTGGCTGCCTATGAGGCAGCAGAAGAAGGCCAATACACCTTCACCACGTCACCTCCTCCTCTTGATGATGATAGCATTGACCCCACCACTCGATTTTAGAATCGTTGGTGTGTGGGACCACCAATCTGAAGGAGGGGTAATGTTACCAAGTGGTTTAGGGTCCAGAAGATGCCGGAACACCTGAACTATGGACTGCACTGTTTGCATCATGCGTGCGTCAGATCTTGATCGTTTATGTTCATTGATATCACGTTCGAAACGCGTTGATCGTATCTTTTTGAATCTGTATTGAAGAAGCAATGAGTAGCATTGCTTCTGTCCCAGATGTTCCTGTACCGCCACATATGTCGCTTCCTTGATTAGGAAAGTACTTATGACACCGAGATTGCTACTAAGGAAGCACTTAATGCTTCCAGCACCGAGATCGTTTACATAGAAGCAACCTCGCTTCTATGAGCCACGTTTTGCTTCTATAGCACCAACCAGTACTACAGTAGCACGAACCTTATCCCTGTAGGGCTATATAAGGCCCCCAGTTGTAACAGTTGAGCCCTAAGCTCAACTTAGTTTGCCAATCCCAAACAGTTGACTCCTACCCTGTCTGCAGAGCCCCTCTCATCTTATTGCCATACTCCAGAAGGATCTAACACTCCTTCCCCTCCACGAGTATTGCTTGCTTGACTCAAGCATATCTGCATTGGTAGGACACATTCATAGACACGACCATTGATCTTATTTAAGGCACTTTGGAGCCTTAACATTGCCGTGCTTCGCATTGTTGCTGAATTGTTCTTTGTTGTGCTCAGTACCACCAGATGATCCCATTCGATGCGCTTCTAGGAGGAGGTGAGGGTGGTGGAGAGAGGGCAGTGGCAGCATGGTCACAGTGGTGACAATAATGATGCAAAGGAGGGTGTGTGCCTGGACACACTGGTCTGAACCGGGTCAATTGACCACAAAATGACTGCATGTAACCGGTTGTTGAGATTATCATTGATTTGGTGTGTTACCACTACCCTGGGATGTTGTGATGTAATCACAGCTCAGATGCGTTGACGCATCGGTTACACGGACCGGGCATCACCGGCTTAGCTCAGGCGCATGATGCGTCGGATCACGCGGTCCGGCTCAGCTCACATGCTGAGATCTGCATTACTTACAATGATAAGTTAATTGATGACAATCGGTAGCTACTAACGACTGATCCTTGTATGATCTTTGTTTCTTATTGATGGTAGATACCTGCAGTGTACTTAGAGACGCTCTGGAGTACTTAAGAGTGTCGTATTTTGATAGATCACTTCAGTCTTGTCTTACACAATACTGAAGTGAGTACTTACTGTTTCCTATCTAATCTCTCGCATCTAATCACGCATTGTAGATATCTTGTGATAGGTATTACTGAATTATAGTCTTGTCTTACACAATACTGAAATATCTTGTGATAGATCTTAAGGATCTTATCGCTCTTATCATAACCTGCGCCCATCTGCTTCAACACCGGTCATGTGCAGTCCGGTCTGTTTTTTGTAGATTTGGCAAAGTGGTAGCCGGTCACGGGTCTCGGTCATACCAAAAACGTGGGAAAAACCGGACTTAACCGGACCTCGGAGCACTACCAAAAATTGATATGTCAAGAACTGAATATTAGGTCCGGCACCCAATCTGACGAAGTTGTTGAGCCGAACCATGCCAGACCGGACCGAGCCATGACAGCAACTACTACCGGCCACGCGGTTTGACATCAAAATGAAGATCCCATGGGGCACACGGCGGCATTCAGGCTGGCAAACTTGCTTTCCCAGATAACAAAGGAGTTTGTCCTGCTTCCCAGCGGCAAGTGTTCGAGAAGATGTTCCTCATCCACTCGCTGCTCCCAAGGGTGCAGACCAGGAAATATAAAATGGATCAAACTACGATCAAGCGCGACAACACCAAGCGATTATGATGCAGTTTCCTCCGATCAGCAAGGTTTCCTCCTCTACACAGCGTGACCTGATCGGAACTGTGCCACAATCCGAGAGGGCACTCGCCAACGAATATAAAGGCAAATGCTTGCAGTCCCAATGCTCCACAGCTGTGCTCCTATTCACTTCGTTACTTGGTACTGGTTACCAACATTCTTTCAAAAGATTTCGCCCGCCATCTCGTTCTTATCTCACCGACATCCACGACATCCATTTTAAATCAACGCCCCCGCTCATATCAGCAATGCGTACTTGCACTATCTTTGCTTTTATCTGCCTCGCCGCTGGCATCGTTCCGTCCTTCGCGGTTCCCTTGATGTCCCCTAGGTGCACCCACCTCTTCAGGTGCTGTTGCGTCCCTCGGGCTTACATTACATTGTAGGAGTGCTAATAAGTCGCATCAGCAGCTGAGTGACCACAATCCACCACCTGGATCGAAAGAGGGGGATCCAATGAAAACATTGAGGAGGTTCCCCAATGTCAGGGTCCAGGACGACCCCGAGGACCCGCCCGCGGGCTTTGTATATGCCGAGCCCACGCCAGGCGAAAGGGTCACACGTAACAAGGGACCATGGATACCGATACCGAAAACCTTCCAATTCGAATTCAAGAAGCCCTCGCAGAAGATTCCGACTAGTGCCAATCGGACTAATGCCAATCAGACTAGTACCAAGGACTATTTATTTTGAATCTGAATTTGTATTCTGCAGCATGCATGATGTGGTGTATGTTGAACTGGAACCCAGACAGATCAGAGAAGGTGAAGACCTCTCCAGTAAGGTTCTAGATCCAATCATAGATGTTATGTGTTAGGTAGAACAATTCTAGTTACATATATGGGACTAGGGTTGTGCATGCTATGATACCTATCACATTATGCAGCCTTATGCTGCATCTGGAACATTTCTAGATCACACAACACTGGATGTGCAATATAGTGGATGTTGGATGTGCAGCCACCTGGTGGCATGTGTATGGACAAAGCCGGACCGTATGTGTAAATATTCGAATTAGTTGTCATTCGTTTTTTTCCCTCAGTCTTTCACACACAAGACTGAGGTCAGTACCACACTCTCTTACTTCTTTTCTAGAACTAATACTGTACATAGCAAAGCTTCCTTTAGGTTAGATCACTAACTAATACAGTCTTTCACACACAAGACTGAGCAAAGCTTCCTTTAGCTTCAACAGATTATGAGACCTGACAGCTACTAATTACATCAACATCCCAAATAAAGCTATCTTTTCCCATAACAAAGCAGAATGAGTACCTCACCATCAGTCACACAGCCTTCAACCATAAAAGGCACAAGTGCCCCCACAGCGGGAGCTGCGGGAAGAAACGGAAGGGGCAGAATTCAACGACCCAACATGCCTACCCTTGAAGATGGTGAAGTTGAGTATGCTCAATGGAAAGGAGTTATGGAAGCTATCTTCCTAGCTATGGGACTGTTGGATATAGTAAAAGGAACTGAAAACAAACCAGACGAAAATGTAGACCCCGTCGGCACTGCAGACTGGATGTCCAGGGATCGTGATGCCCATGCCCAAATCTTCATGACAGTCTGAGGGCATGCCCTCACCATAATACTTGGAACAGTGAACTCTAAAGAATGCTGGGACATTCTCACTGAATGCTTCCAAGGAACGGATGAGCATCAGGCCACCCAACTATTGGGTGACCTGTTCCTAAAACCATTAATGGACACAGAACCAATGGCTCCCCAACTCACGCACAAAGTACTAACCGTGCAAACGCTTGCGACAATCGGATTCCCAATAAATCCAAAAGTCCTGGCTTTCATGATGATCTTAGCACTCCTGAAGACAATGCACACCTCTAAGAAGATCCTTTGTTCTACCCCTCTTGACAAGCTAAACACTACATACATATCGAGTCAAATCCTTATCGATGAGCGGGACACAATCCGCAAGTCGGGTGATACTACCACACTCTACTTTGCCAAAGCATCAAATAAAGGAAAGGGAAAGGAAAAGAAAAAAGACAAGGACAAGAAAAAGTGCACACATTGCAAACTAAAAGGACATGAAATAACGGAATGTTGGAAACTCCATGGGAAGCCAAATGAAAAGGCAAAAATCATGACCATTAACGATAGTGCGCCTGGGACACCGAGGTCTCAACCAGCACAAATCACTAGCACTGCAATTGCCAATGCTCCCATTCATGACAACGCTGTTACGAACCAAGGCCAGGTCCTGGCCATAGATTGTCCTATTTCACTCAAGAGAGACCTCTCTCACTTTGCATTGCCAACTCCCTTCCATTTTCTGGGCTATCCCTCCTGCGGTACAAGATATCGCTATTGCAAAGGCACTATAACACGACTAGGCACCCGTTTCCTAATCGGGTAATCATCGCGTGGCAGCCACATGGCCACCCAGCCACCAAGGACCCGAAACAGTGGCACAAACTCTTAGAAACTGTTGCATAAATCATCTGACATCATCAAGGCTCCAATGACATCATGGCTGACTGAGCAACTCCACAGTGACCTCATAGGCTCACTAAGCGCTCCACAGTGACATCATAATGATGTCATCGCTCCACAAAGATCAGTAATGCGCTCAGTAAGCCTGAAACTTGACACAAGCAAGTTTATGCCTCTGTAGTCCTATTGGATGGTACCAAAGAGTCTAGAATAGTCCCAGTTCTTTGTAATCGACCCTGTACACTGTATATAAGCCCCAATGAAGCATGGCAGTCGTCAGACTGTCCATTTGTGATACTCTCATCCTCCTGGGTACTCCCCTGCGACCGCTCAGTTTAAAGTCTACTCTCGTCTTCAAGGTACTCTTCAACGACCGCCTTGTTTAAAGCCCCCTCGCTACACTGGCCTCTAGTCTTTGCCTTTGTCTCTTGCAACACCTACCAGTCCCCATCTGGTACCTCCTCGTTGTTTGGCTCATCCTCCTGTTCAACGCCGCCTTCGCCGCATACCATCTGTTCTGACCCTTGCCCACCCACTCCTGAGTCCTTAGTGATCAGCAGTACATGTCTTGACAAATGCTATCTGTTTATACCATGCATCAGGGGGTGACTATGAACCAACCACCATCCTCGCGCTTAAGACCCAGGACCTCTGGGAAGCTAATTTTTCAAATGACTGGATCATAGACTCTGGGGCATCGCGCATCATGACCTCACACCATGAATGGTTCAGTCAATACACTGTGCTTTCATGCCCCATACAAGTCATTCTTGGGGACAACAGCTCCATCCACACAATTGGCGTCGGCCAGGTCAAAGTCCAAATGTGTGCCAATGGCACATGGACCATGGCATTGTTCCGAGATGTCCTGCACATACCGGACTTAAACAGAAACCTGCTCTCAGTTTTACACCTAGCATGGCATGGAGTGCAAGTCCGTTTTGAAGGGCAAACATGTGGTATTTATGACCAAAACCAACTAGTCTGCAAGGGGTCCTTACATGGCACATTGTATGTCATGTCCATTAAATCCCCCAAATCCTGAGTCCGTGTGCATAGCCATGCTGGACCATTTCCCCGCAGAAGGCAAACAACTACATGAGTTCACCCTCACCACTCGCACTACCTCCTCCAAGGCCTCACTGGACCTTTGGCACCATCGTCTCAGTCACTTAGACCCTAACATGATAAACCAAATGCTAAAAAAGGGCATGGTGAAAGGAATGGAGATTGTGGGCAAAGGACTCACCACTGGGAAATGTATCCCTTGCCTCAAAGGGAAGCAAATCCGGGATGAAATCTTGAAGACAACCAGCACATGTGCCGACGTTGTGCTCGGCCGCGTCTTCTCAGACATCTGCGGAAAGATGCTCACTCAAACTCGCCAAGGTTTTGAATACTTCATCACTTGGACAGATGATATGTCTAGGAAAGTGTTCGTCGGAGGACTGAGGTACAAGTCCAATGCTCTAGCACACCTCCAGGCATTTACTGCGCGTGCAGAAGTCAAAACCGGGCGACGCCTAAAGATCCTTTGCTTGGACAGAGGGGGCGAATATACTGGAGGGGAATCTCAATCATACCTAACCCAGAAAGGCATTCAGCTAGAACTCACCACCCCGGACACACCGGAACACAATGGCGTTGCAGAACGCATGAACCAGACCCTACTTGATAAGGTCCAGGCAATGCTTATCGACACTGACCTTCCAGAGCCGTTCTGGATCGACGCACTCGAATATGCGGCCCTCATTCAAAATGTCACACCAACTTGCGCACTCGACAACATGACCCTAGAAGAGGCATGGAGCAGGAACAAACCGAATGTCTCCCGACTCCGCATTTTTGGTGCACAAGCCTTCATCCACATCCCTGAGGACAAACGCACCAAACTTGAGGCTAGGTCACTGGTGTGTACATTCCTCAGATATGCGCACCAAAGGAAGGCCTATAAATTAGTCCACCACCCTACCCATCGCATCCTGGAGTCCCACAATGTCATATTCGATGAAGGGGGCCCCACACCACGCATTGAGCATGTCACTCTTGAACACAATGACGCAGATGAAAGTGTTGACGATATTGAGGGAGATGATAGTGATCCAGAGGGGGCATGAGATGTGGAACTGGTCTCCGATGCCGAACCGCAGGGCGCTGAGGAGGACGAGCCCCCACAACCCGCCATCAGGCGATCCACCCGTATCACGTGCGCGCCCACACGCAACGATGACCCTAAATTCAGTACCACAACTTATGGACAGCGAAAGTGACAAAATGAACAAGGAAACTTAGCCCATACTGACATGGCCACAGACCCGAAATCATACGCTGGAGCCATGTCCTGTGCCGACACAGTGGAATGGGAACTCGCATGTGAAGATGAAAGACGCACCTTCGAAAATATGGGTGTCTTCGAAATTGTCCCATGCCCAAAAAATCGAAAAGTAGTGGGCAGTAAATGGGTTTTCGAAATTAAACGAGGCCCAGACAGAAACATACTAAAATATAAAGCTCACCTCGTCGCACAGGGCTTCACTCAAATTGAAGGCATTGACTTCAATGAGACATTTGCACCTGTAGCCAAAATGGCGTCCTTGTGCACGATCCTTGCCATTGCCGCAAAAAACGATCTGGAGGTTCACCAGATGGATGTCAAATCAGCCTATCTAAATGGTGAACTGAAAGACGAAATATACATGGAACCACCCCCTGGATTCCATGTACCCAACGGCATGGCACTCTGCTTGCTAAAGGCCATATACAGCACCAAGCAAGGAGGACGCATCTGGTATGAGAATATCAGAGCGACGCTCACCCACATGGGGTACACCCACACAGATGCGGATCACACGGTCTTCATCCAAGAAACCCCAGGGAACTTATCATTTATAGCTCTCTATGTCGACAACATTACTATGGCATCTGAAAGCCTAACTGCAATCAAGTCATACAAAAAGGAACTAAAAAAACACTATGAGATGACGGACCTAGGTAACATTACCTGGATCCTAGGCATCCATGTCACGCGCAATCGCCAGAAAGGCTGGATCACGCTCTCCCAAGAGAAATATGTTGAGGAAATGTTGGAGCACTTTGGGAAAGCAAACATCAAATCCATCAGCACCCCAACACTCGCAAATGAACACCTATTAAAGGTACACTCACCCAAGGTGGACGTCAAGTCCTATCAACGCGTGGTCGGTGCAATAATGTACCTCATGCTGGGAACACAACCTGACCTCGCGTACATCGTCGCTGCACTTGGATGGCATGCCTCTTGCCCAGGAAATGAGCACCATCACGCACTTGAACACGCAATCTGGTATATCCGGGGAACAAGCGATCATTGCCTTGTTTTCCAACGTGGACACAACACTCAGTCGACCTTGACTGGATATGTCGATGCGGACTGGGCCAGTGACGTGAATGATAGGAAGTCAACCTTCGGGATTTGTCTTCATGTTGGCAGAAGGGGCCATAAGCTGGAGTTCTAAGAAACAAACATCAGTGGCTCTCTCGAGCACAGAGGCGGAGTATATTGCAGCCACGCATGCGGCAAAGGAAGCCATATGGCTGAGACGGCTACTCACCAAACTGGGACAAAACCTCCATCTCCCCACCACTCTCCACATTGATAACCAATCCGCCATGGCCATTGCCAAGAACCCAGAGTTCCATGATTGCACCAAGCACATTGAGGTGTGACACCACTTCCTGCGCCAAAAGGTCGACACGTGAGAGATTGATCTTGCATACACCCCAACCAAGGATCAAGTTGCTGATGTGTTGATGAAGGGACTCAGCAGGGAGAAACACGAGCATTTCATGAAGGAAATGGGAGTGAACACACACCACCAGGGCTGAGGGGGCATGTTGGATGTGCAGCCACCCGGTGGCGTGTGTACGGACAAAGCTGGACCATACATGTAAATATTTGAATTAGTTGTCGTTCATTTTTTCCCTCAGTCTTTCACACACAAGACTGAGGTCAGTACCACACTCTCTTACTTCTTTTCTAGAACTAATACTGTACATAGCAAAGCTTCCTTTAGGTTAGATCACTAACTAATACAGTCCTTCACACACAAGACTGAGCAAAGCTTCCTTTAGCTTCAACAGTGGACACCTGTACTCACCCATAATGGTCATAGGAACTGCCTTGGACGATAGGTGTATAAATACCCAACTTGTAGACAAGTATACACATTGTTCTACACCCCAATATCACTTGAGCATTAGCACAACCTCTTAGGTGGGTTTCTTAGCCTGTTAGCTACACTCTATGCTGCACAACAGGTTATGGGCCCTGCAAGCCATGTGCCTTCAATGGCTGCAACAATGATGAAGCAGCCCTGTAGCCTGCATGCTGTGGTGAGCTAGTCTACCCTATGGGGAGACTATGTTTGTCAAGACTCACTGTTGAACAATCCTGTTAAAGAGCAAAATAAGAACTGGGAGATGAGTTGACTGAGTTCCAAGACAAAGTTGGTGAAGAGTACTGTCCAAACGAGTAGCAGGGACCAGAGAGGGACTGGTATCAGCTGTGAGAGGTGATCACAAAGAGAAAGAGCCAGGGCATGCTAGATAGGGTGGTCCTAAAGGAGTACCCTTGGTAATAGAGTGCCACAAATCAAATGGACAGTCTGAAGACTGTCTGCTACTTTATTGAGTGCTTATATTGTCATGATCTACCCCCTTGTTGGTTTGTCACTAACAGCTTCTGTTATTGTTCTCTTCTGTCACCCTCATCCCCTTGGTTACTGTTTCATCCCTTGATATTGATTGACAGCTGTCACCTTACTTACTTTCTTATGTTTCATCTGTTGATTGATCCTCTTTTGCCATTGGCCTGCCTTTTATCTATTGTTCCATATATAGTACTGTACAGCCTTGCTACATACAGTATTTAAGTGCCTGTAGAAGCTGGGGAATGCCCCAAGCTCAGCTTTGTCCCATTTCCTGTTGCATCCCTTGCCTTGTATACTCTCTCAATCACAACTTGCTTGTGCTGGCTTACACCCTGCTTGACCTGAGCACACCTCAAGGAACCCTTGTGTTCCTCTTCCTCCTCTGCCTCTCTCTCATCATCCTCCTCTTCTGTGAAGCCAGAAGATCAACTCTGTCTGTGGGCTGAGTCATTGTCTGACTAAGCCTTGAGATGCTAAAACCCTTGATCCAGTCTCTTTGAGCTGGCCCCACTGAACCTTTGAACCAAGTCACAGGGACTTGGCCCCACTGAACCCTGAGCTAATGCTCCAACAGCCACAACACCATAACATATATACTACAAGAGAACTGCTAAATAGGGAACAAGTCATAACCTTGTTATCAAGCACAGTTGGCGGATGAGTAAGAAGTCAGAGTATGCTTACTGAGCATGCTCAGTCATGCTCAGTAAGCTGCTGAGTAAGAAGACTCCTATTGATGAGTAAGAGCCTTTACTGTCATAACTCACTATTGAACAATCTAGTTCAAGAGTGAGGGGTGAGCTCAAAGATGAGTCGATAGACATCCAAGATGGCATGGGCAAGAAGTAGAGTCCAAAGCAGTACCAAATACCACAGAGGTATGGTCACTGGTAGAGTTGAGCAGGTACGCAGGGAAGAAGCCAGGATAGTCACAAGGGGATGGTCCTTAGAGGAGTATCCCAGGGATGGAGAGTGCTGTAAACAAACGGACAGTCTGAAGACTGTCCACTACTTTATAGAGTGCTTATATACTACAAGAGAACTGCTAAATAGGGAACAAGTCATAACCTTGTTATCAAGCACAATAGACAGATGAGTAAGAAGTTGGGGTACGCTTACTGAGCATGCTCAGTCATGCTCAGTAAGCTGCTGAGTAAGAAGGCTTCTCTTGATGAGTAAGAGCTTTTACTGTCCACATGTTCACTGCTTTAGTACATGTGCAAAGCACCTGATTCATTTGCTGTCAGTTAGTTTAGGGCCAGTCATTTGAGGACTTGTAGTTTGGTTTAGGGAATAGAGTTATCTATAAGGCCCCTTATATAGTTCTATTAGGGTTCTTAGAGTTGACCCTAATACTTCTATTAAGGTCCTTAGTATTGCTTTATAGCTCATTCTAAGGTTATTAGAGTTAGTCTAATAACACATTGTAGGGCCTTTAGTATCTTGTTAGTGCCTTTTGTAGAGCATTTAGAGTCATCCTAAAGGGTTCTTAGAAAGGCTATAATACTGTCCTTTATTGCTAAAAGGGTTGCCACTAAGTGGGGCTTGCTGTATGTTGATTGTGCTGAGAATCTGTCACAGTAACAAGCCATGTCAGTTCTCAAGCCTGAAATTGAGTTGATAGGAAAGTGTGTTCAGATGAACGGGCTGGTTCCTGTTGTAAAGAGTAAGGATCCCTGCAGCGGTTGAAGTGTTTTAGGCTAAACAGGTTATGGCCAATAGACCCTTCCTAGTATGACTCGGTCTGTTGAGAAGCTAGGGTAAGTTTGTAATGGGATAGACTAGGGCTGGTTCCACTAGCTATATGCATTCAAGTCCATTGTAGACCTTGAACACACAGAGAGAGAAAGGTATGTCTTGAAGGAGGAGAGCTCTTCTCAGTAGAGTGAAGAGAGACTCTTAGGGGAGGAAGGGAGAGGCAGAGAGTAGATGGTAGATGGTGTGTGTGTATGAAGAGTTGATAAAATGGAGAGGTGGATGTGGTTTGAGGATTAGGAGTGGCATGGGTTGCAGGCGAATATGTTTGGACAAGAGTAGGTTGGATTCTACAAGAGACCAAGCTTAGGGCTTTGGTCACAAAGTACTGAGCTTATATATACAGGAGAAGCGCAGCAGTAGCTGCGCTTTGACTGTGCTACTAGTATAGTAGGAGTCATAATAAGTAGGAGTCATAGAAATGAGGCCATGAATGAGTCAGAACCAAATGACTGTGCTGCACAGTAGGTTCGCAGCATTGCACAGTTGCAACTGAGAAGTAAGTATGAAAGGAAAGAGAACCAAACAAAGGAAAAGTAACAGCAATCCAATGTTACCTGGATGTGTATGGATCACATGATAACACAGAAGAGATCACAAGACATAAGAGATCACAAGACCAGTAGGTAAAGGGATGTATGAAGGAAGCAGTTCATAGCAAAGGTGAGAAGTAAGTGTAAAAGGAAACTGTTGTAACACATGCAAGCACACCATGCCCTCCGCCTCTCACCTTTGATGCACACTCCCTTTCCTCCACCTCCAACAACATTACCACTGAATGCCCAACATGTGCACCCAACACCCTCCTTTCTCCAACCACCATGTCATATGCAAATGCCTCCACACCCTCTGCCTCTTGCCTCTGACATACATGGCCACTCCTCCTCCAATGCTACCATGCACCCACACCTGCACACCTGCCTGCCACTCCCTCATCAGTCAGGCAAAAGCCCCCAATGTTTGAGAGCTGACTGACCACCCCTGCGCAGCATTTCAGCCATGCTGACTAGTGCCCACTTGTTGCTACCACCTACCATACCCTTTCAAAGTTTAGTTTCATTTCGTTTCATTTCACATGTCGCCTCAACACCACAATCACATGCATCCATACCCAATCCTCTCAGAATACATCTACCCTTGTTTCCTCTCTGTTCTCTTCCATGCATGCTAAAGGCTCCTCAGTGCAAAATCCATGAACCCAGAACACTGCATGGATGCAGGAAATCATTGAAGCTGAGCAAGCATCTGATGAATCAGACTCACATCCATGGTCTCTTTGGAGAAAATATAACAAAGGCAGGTGTGAGGTGTGAGTTTGTTCACAGCTCACTGTCCTCTTCAGCTTCTGCAGTGGCTGTAGAGAGGGTTTTCTCTGGTGGCCGAGACACAATCTCTCTCCATTGTGCTAGCTTGAAGGTGGAGACCATCAGGACCCTTATACTAGTTAAAAAGAAATTGTGCTTGCAACAAGAACATGTCGTATCAGTAGTTTAGTTCCTAATATATAACCCATTACCCATAATACAGCCGTTCAATCCCCCGTACCATCCTGTTTGAGTTCACAGTAAGTTGATATACAGTACAGGGTCAGGACAGGTAGACCCATTTGGACCCGTCAAATATACGGCCGTACCCGTAATATGGTACGTGAACAGCCCCAGCCATGGGACAGCGCCAAAGCCCTCATGTCCCATCTTTTTGAGACTTGTCTCGGCCTCCTTTTAATAATAAGAAGAAATTGCATTAGTAAAGTACAGAAACGTGCTTGTGATGAGAGTCCTGCAATGCCACATGAAGGCCTTATGGGCTGGCCCCAAACATCTTGTTCGCAAAACCGTGCAAGGAAAGACCTGGGATTGGCATGCGGAACCAAGCTCAAATAAGTCGTCATAGTTTCATCCATCTGTCATTACATTGACGGTTTATATAATTAGAAAGCGATGGCGCCAATGTGTCATCCTCGTCCACGCACATTGTGCTTCGAAACGTAGCTCCCTGCAGCCACACCACATCATTATGCCTCCGCGCGCCAGTAAACACTCCTCTTCTGCGACGATAAAATCCTCTGCGTCCTGTACGCATGCCTGAGCAGCAGGGACTGATCCAGCAACAGCACAGCATGTCGAGAATGAGGTCGAAAATTGATACAATTATCTGTCATTGAAGATTTGGGTGAGATGCCGAGGCTCTGTCCGCATTTATACCCGACACATGCACTGTTACAATAGCACCGATAATAGTTTCAAGGACATGGGCAATCGCGGAGATCACAGAACTAATGCCGTAACCGATCGCAGAGACAATGGAACCCTGGAGAGAGAAGATAAGGCGTAGGTATGTCATATGAGTACATCAATTAATTACACACCATTTCAATTTGAGATGCCTGACCAAACGAGAGTTGAAATGGAAGTGGGTGAGTCCAGTTCCGAGACGCCCTTTATAAGCTCACATGATTTAGTGGGGCAACAAGACAAGGATGGCTGCGGTTGAGGAAAGGCTGGGTGATACGCCATAGCATGGCCAACACCCTGACATCTTGGGGTCGTCATGTGGTTGTCATGTGCAGGCAAGCCACTTGTGAGTTGGGGCCACAACCTGTACAACATCAGGAAAATCACACATTTTTTTTCAACTTTTTTGGCTTTTTGGCTTTATAATGGTCACTCCTAAAGTCAAAAGTTTGCAAAGTTCAATAGTGTCATCAAGGTGCCACATAAAGTCAAAAAGTTGGAAAGGTTAATAAAGTTTGTAAAGTTAGTTAGGAGGCTGAAGGAGTTCATGTGCATGATAGTCAACAAAATGATTCACAAAATAAGACTTCAATGAATCAAGAGCATTAATATAACTGAAGTCTTTAGGTAGAAAGCCAGTACCATAGTGGGGTAAGATGTGTTCCACACATGATTCAGTGACCAGCCATGATTCTCCTTACATCTTCCAGGGGGTTGAAATTTTGACCATCCTTGGTCAAGCATCTCAATGCAAGCATTTTGAGGCCTTGTGCATCTAAATTGTTGAGGCAGCATCGGTAGTGATGGAGTACACAATGGTGATGGCAAGTGTAGTGGGGGCAACAAAAGAGGCAAGTGGCAAGTGGTGATGGCAATGGTGATGAGAAGTGTTGCTGTGGCTGCTCTTGTTGTTGCTCTTGTTAGAGGCATCAGTGCAGTTGGGTGAGGTGGTGGGGCAGCAAGAGTGAGGGCAGTGGTGAGAGAGGGTGGCAATGCTGGAGGGTGAGGGTCATGGGAGATGGAGGCGATGGAGAAGAGGGTGAAGGTGGTGGCGAGATGGCGGTGGACATGGAGGTGGAGGATGCATGGGGCGGCTTGTGCGAGGGTGGAGTTTGTTGTCTTGCGGCAGCGGTGGCGGGGTCATCTCCACTGCAGGTGGCAGCAGCAGACGTGGGTGGTGACACGTGAGTGGACAGGGAGGTGATGTGAGAGGTGGTGTGCAGCATGATGTCAGCATCGGCGGCGGCGGCTTCTCCTACAGCAGCGGCATGGCTGCTGCTGCTGCTCCTTCTGCGGTGGTGCGTGGAGGCTAAGTTTGTGTTCGGGTTCGGGGCCTTCTTGGTCTTTTGAGGCGGTGCTGGTGGCGGGGGGTGGCGACGGTGCTGTGATGCTGGAGTCGGGTGAATCTAAAACAGTGGCGGCAGATGGCGGTGAGGCTGTGGGCGAGACCAAGGAGGTGGTGGTGGTGTGATGACAGAGACGGATGGAGCGAAGGTGACGATGGAGCATGCGACGGACAGAGGGGAGACAGCAGTGGGCGACATGGGGGCAATGGCAGACGGTGGGGACAGAGCAGTGGGGGCTGACGTGGCGGCCAAGGCAACGGATGAGGCTGAGGGCGTGGTGGCGGCAGCTGACTGAGCTGTGCCTGAGGTGGCGGGTGGCGCTAAGACATCAGTGGGCGAGCCTGAGGCTACGGGGGCGGCAGAGGGTGAGGCGAGAGCGGCAGAGGCGATGGAGGTGAGTGGCAAGGCTGAGATTTCTAAGGCAGGCGAGGTTGTGACTGGGGCTGAGGGGGATGAGACAACTGAGGGCACGGGAGCGGGTGAGGCAAAGGCGGGGGTGGCAGACAAGACTGCGAGGGCTGGATGGTGGCGGCGGCTGGCTGAGCTGGGCCTGAGGCGGTGGGTGCTGAATTGCATGCGGCAAAGGTGACAATGGGCGAGTGTGGGGGTGAGGCAGTGGCTGTGACGATCGTGGGCAAAGCAGGGATGGCAACTGGTGGTGCTACTGAGGGCGTGAGGGGTGAAGCTAAGGCCGAGGCGGGCAGGACTGAGGACACAGGGGCGATGGCGATGGTGATGGGCGTAGATGTAGTGGCGGAGGCGAGTGAAGCAGAGACGGCGGCTGGAGAGGCTGGGGCTGGGGCTGGGGCTGGGGCCATTGGGGCGGGCAGAGCGATGACGGAGGTGGACGAGACTGAGGTGGCAGTGATGACGACTGTGGGTGAGGGAGAGATGGCGGCGGAAGCTGGTGACGTGGGGACAGTGACTGCAATGGAGGACGAAGCTGGGAATGGTGAAGGGGAAACAGAGGATCGGGACTGGGCGAGGTGGTTGAGGCCGTGGTGAAAGGCTTGAGATGCGAATGCATCGCATGAGCTGGGGCATGGCGGCGCACGTGGTCAGTGGCGAGGGGTGGGCGATGCAGTCAAAGTCTTACACTAATTCTGGCAAGACTCTCTGTCTTGATGGATCTTTGTGGTACTTTACGAACTTTAGATTACTTTTTGGGCTTTCCTAGCCTTACAGCCGACCTCCACACTGTAACTTTTCAGGCAGGGGGGCCTAGCCAAATGTCTTCTCACTTTTTGACTTTATTGACTGTATAACGTCTTTATAAAGCTCAAAAAGTTTTATGTGAATTTCCTGATGGACCTGTGTACGGTACTGGTACTGTACCATCTCCTTGCATCGTGCAAGTTTGATTCCCGACACAATCCAGGTTCTTATGCTGGTCAAACAGCACCTTATATTTGCACATATTTCTGTGCGGATAGACAGATCATGATCATCGTTCAATTTGATAAAATATGTATATTTTTATATATACCCGTATGCGGGTATGTGGCCATTTTGAGCCGTTTTGACTTCCGTCCGTACTGTGAAGGTCTTGAAACAATACCTGCGGCTACAATTACGGCTAGGCCGTAGCCGTACGTCTACCGTATATGTACGGCTGATAGCCGTTACGGTATGGCGTGCACCCCTAGTAATGTGTTTCATATACATGTGTAGGCTGCCTGAGTCCAGCTTCACCAATTCTTTCTCAAATCTCATGAAAAAGGTGGGAATACATAGCCCTCGTTGAGGCGATTCAGGGGGCATAAGTTCTATTGAAATATGAGCAGAAATGATGGAGATATTTGCCTTGCATGTTGAAGGGGGTTTTTGCCCCGAATTTGTGGTTTCAGGCGCCGCGCCAAGTGCAAAACGGCAAGATCATCGAGACAATCGATCACTCCATGTTGCGCTATTGGTATATAACCTCCTTGGACCCACGTCCTCGCCTCCCATTCGATATCGACAAGATTTCCCTTATCACGCCCCGATTCGTCATTACGGGGTAAGAAAATCTGTTTCCCGCGCCCGTGAACCGTTCCGTGGCACTGTCTCCATCCCTCTGCCTCTTTTAGGCAGCGCTTTCCCCTTCGACTTCACATGACGCGCTTGCGCCAAGGTCAACTCTGCTCCTTTCAGTGACTTCTTTGGGGCGTGCAAGGACAAGCACGCCGTCTAGTGGGAGACACTCTGGCGCATCCCAACTGGATCCTACACAGTCGCAGGCCTCTGCGTCTCTGGCCACAGACGACTACGTACATCGGTTGTTGTGCCTGCTCACTTCGTCGTCACGCCGTACCTGATCGCGAGGAAACTTCAATCGTCTCATCTGAAACGAGCAACGGTCTGTTCAGCACTGCGTTGTTTCCGCTCATGTCCTTGACGCGTGGTACCCTGAGGTCATGCGACGGCGCGCGGGCCTCAGGAATATTCACCCGGCCATGCATGACATAGGCCCGCTGTGCTCGTGAAGGCCACGGTCATCGGGGAGGCAATGGAATGGGCGCATGACCGAGACGTTGTCTATGTAACTCGGATATAAGAAAACTACATATCTCAGTGCCTCGCGAGTGGACGAACACTGAACTCAATGCAAACCACTTGGACTTCAATAAGGGTCTCGGGGACACACGATCTCTTATCCTGTTGCAGACATTCCGTCCTTTGACGACGATTTTCAGGCAGACCTGAATAACGCCATCATCGGAGACAGTGACGTCCTCGCGTTGGTCATCCGTCTCTGGGGGCCCCGGGTGAGCTCGTCCTCAACCGTCGCACACTCCCGATCCCGGGTGCCGACGAGTCAGGTCGCTCCTTGCTCCTTTTCTCAGCACATGCCGCGCCGTTCTCGCTTCCCGCCGACAAAACGATAGATCCTCCGCCGCGGTCCTTGGCGGGCACCGGTCGGAGGGGCGCTGAGCACGACGCGAGGCTTCTTCCCGCGTCCGAACGCGCGGTTGTCGCTCCGGGCCAACGCGCGCGCTTCGCTTACTCTACTCGGCCATCGAGAGGGAAGGCGTCTGTGCTCGATCTACATGAGCGCGGGCGGCCATCTGCGGCGACGACGTGACGTGGCTCTCAACGTCGGGCTCGATCGAGAGGCATCGCGAGAACCTCAACGTCAAGGACGGGTGCCCGTCTCTGTCATTGGCGTCCCCGAATAGACTCGCTCGGGTCTAGCGCGTGGCCGCAGTATTTCACCTGGAAGACGCACAGAGCGGAGTCAACACCCCCCGGGTCTGGCACTCACTGTGCGCGACGCCTTTTCGTGCCTAGGAAAAAAAGAAAACTTCCTCAAGTCGTTACTGTGCAGCAACGGAGCGACGAGCAACGCGGAATAAAACGTCATTTTTATTTCATCGATGTGCGCGGACATAGCTCCCTTCATGTCGTTCCAGCACAGAGGAACAGAAGTGCATCTGGATATTTTGTGACCGCCGAGATGGTAGGGACTGCCGAGTTCCTGGTAAGGGATAACAGAACCATAATAACTTACTGTCAAGAAAGTGCCAGTCCCTCACCACATGTGAGCTAACTCGATAGGACATTGAGCCTTACAGTATGCCCCGTGGGCCGAAATCAAAGAATCAAGAGCGCGACCGCAGGCGTGCACACGCAACCTTCCAATCTCTTCGCATTGATTGCAAATTCTGTCCGACCCCGTTTTGGAGCAGCGGCGTCGACCTTCGATTGCTGCCCCCCCCCCCCCCCTGCGGCGCCCAAACAACCTGAACCTGGCACCCGGGACGTCACTTGCGGGAAATAGGGTGCGGTAAACTTGAAGGTTTGAATTTCGAAACGTCGCTTCATCTGCGGAACGGAGAGACGGGAGACGAGGGGTGGCTCGCAGACGGTGTATCTACCGTGTCAACTGATCGACGCGTTTGTTGTAGAAAGGCGCCTTTCGCGCGCGATGCCGGCCCAATGCTGGAAGCGCCACACGCTAGCCGTGACGCGTAATGTACGATGCACGATTCGCGTCATCCCCTTGTGGTGCTCCGATGTCAGCAGGTCACACGCCGGAGGCAGCTTGGACTGCTGTGGTATCGATGGCGCTCGGCGTTTGAGGTCATCCGACGCAGCGTCCCCGCCACGGGATTCACCTAGGCCCCAAAAAGGGGATTCGAGACACGCCGTAGCGGTAGCGGGAAGTCTGTGGGCGTCGATCCACCCATGTTCTTGATGGCCGACTGCGGTGATCGGCAGCCCAAGCATGGCGCGTAAGAATTCATCATTTTTTTTGAGGTTGCACGCCAGCCCAAAAGTTTGTCGGCGCGGCTGTAGCCCCGAGAGCCCTTGCCAGTCACGCGGGTAGGTGGTTGACCCGTTCGTTCGAAGGGGACGAAACAAACAGCCTTCTTCAAAGAGCACGACCGCCTTGTGTTGATCACTCACGGGAACCCTTATAAGTTCACACAACACAAATTTGAGCCGGCATCAAAAGCGGAGATTTTTGGTCGGGCGCCCCGCACTGAGCACAGAGCCGCGTTCTCTTGTGCCTGCCTCGGTGAACCCACATAAGTCATCTATCTTTCGTTCGATCACGAGGCCGAGGCCCAAGGATCATCACGTAACGATGTCTTCGTCAGAACGATTAACCATTTAATGGTTCCAACCAACTTGCCCACCAGGTGACCTGCTTGCAGGGGAAGCTGTAAAACGGTGCGCAATGGCACGGAGCAGACAGGCGACGCCAGAGCGTTCTCGCAACGCCAGTCCTATGGCTCGGAGATGACAATCCTGGCATTCAGGCATGAAAAGTGATCCATCTGCCGGTGCACATTTCCAACACGTCTAAAATTACGCAGCCAGTCGGGACCCGTGGTGTGTGGTATGCATGACAACAACCTCATTGGCCACGGGGGCCGATTTGGGCCATGAGAACATCGCTCGTACATCGCTCGGCTCGCGAATCTAATAATCAACTAGTGTGTGCGTGTGTGTGTGTGTGTAGAGGGGGGGATTCTGATGATTCTATCCCATCGCATGAACGTGAATGCTTGATTGATCGCGGCGACCGGGCTGCAGGAGTAGTCATTGCTCAGACTCAGATCATTGCCCTTTCGCCGGGAAAGGTTACGACGTCCGGGGCAGGGGGAGGAGAAACTCACGCTGGTCACGAAAAAGATCACCCTCTCCTTGTCAATCAGCGCATCGTCCACGTACGCGAGAGCGTCGTCGTCGTCGTCTCCCGCGAGGGAGGTTTCGCTGTAAGGCAATGCGCTCTCGACGTCGCGCGCGAACACGCGTCCGGCGGCCAGCGCGGTGCTTCCGAGCCGGGAGCCGCGGCCGGAGCGCACGCGGCGCGGGCAGAAGTCTCGAATGGTCCCGCATTTAAACCAGCGCTGTGCCGCCACGACGGCGGACGAGGAGCCGGCGTGTCCGTCGAAGCAGCGAGTGGCGTGCGGACCCCACGCGTCCCACGGCACTTCGAGGCTGCCGGGCGCGTGCGGGGATGAGGACGAGGGGGCGGAGGAGGCATAAGAGCGGAGAGTGCGCGCGTGCATGGCGAGGGTGTACGTTCGCGTGTCCACGAACACCGAGCCGGTTATCTTGGCTGACAGGGTGAGGAGGACGAGCGAGTCGGACGGCGAGGGGCCGAATGGATGGCGTGGTGGGGGCCGGGTCGACCGCCGACGTCGTGTGGCCAAAGCGGACGCGCTCGAAATGTCCTCGGCCTTGACGGCGGCGGCGACCAGCCGCACGTACGGCAGCAGGGGGGGAAGCCCCAGGAGGCGAACGGTTTGCAGGGACGGTGCGGCCGTGAGGGTGCTTATGCGACAGAGCTCGATGGCATTCCCTGCGCCTACGAGTGCCAAGAGGTCATCGGATAGGACGATAAAATCGGTGAGGTAGGTTCGCGTCCGAGAGCTGCGAAGCTTGATGCCGACGTCACCAAGTGATCAAACAAGCATGGAGGTATTTACTGACCGTAACGATATTCCCTTTCTGCCAGTCAGCAAGGAGGAGTATGTCCGCGCCGGTGCCTTCGGGGGGTAGTCCCGCCGCGATGAGGATGTAAGGTCCCATCATTGACATGTAGGTCCTGAGTCCAATATAGTGGGTCTCCCTCGTGGGCAACGCGACGTCTAGGGACGATCGAGACGCGAATGGGTGAGGCGAGCCATCACGAAACTCAACTAATTGCAATTGGAAGGTGGCGGACTCTGTGCACCTACCATCACAGCAATGAGCTCAACTCGAGGCAGCATCAGGCACCAGGCTTACCCAAACAAGACCGCCAGAAGATTCTGCTGCGCCAAGTCGAGTGTGAATGCGAGTGGCACCAGGCTGTCCTCAAAACGAATTTTTGTCCACTCGTCGCTCTGTTG
The DNA here is from genome assembly GCA_025769875.1 of Russula earlei. NCBI lineage: Eukaryota > Fungi > Basidiomycota > Agaricomycetes > Russulales > Russulaceae > Russula > Russula earlei. Next base: position 42,643 of record JAGFNK010000294.1, on the reverse strand, counting down.
TCTCAAGTCAAGCCAACGGTAGCCCGCATTGTGTCGGTATCCATGTCTTCCACCAAGGTCGATATCGATTAAATAATCGTCGCACAAGAGTAAATCTACGTCGGCCTGGGGCGTGTAAGCGAGAATTCGTGATGGGGGGCGCAGAGAAGCGCTCGGCTGACGCCATGCTATGGACCAGTCCTGAAGAGACTCCAGGCGATGAGGAAGAGGTGGGCCCGATGGAAGTAATGGGTCGTGAACACCGGCGAGCCCCATATGAATGAGGTATTGAAGAAGCGAGTCCTGAACAATGTCCTTGATTCCACGACATGTCAACATGCACGAACCAAGATCAGAGACGTCCAGATCTGAGAAGATGTGTACGAGTAGCTCCGTAGGGAGGTGGAGGAGGTTTGGCATTTCGAGTTCAAGTGGCTCTCAACACGATTTCAAGTCGTCTGTTTATATGCAATGGCAGGCACTTTTTTTTGGTACGCGAATAGAGTGACAAATGGATACCACCGTTTGGCACCGCGTTTGGCACTACCGTTTGGTATGGATTTGTAACCGGATCCACCGGAGCGGGAGTCACAGAACGTTCGTTCTTTGAGCCGAATAAGTGGTTCCCTGCGTTGCGGCACCACAAACATGAAACGTCACGGAAGAAGTACACTGAAAACTCTAGATTTCCAAGTAATAGGATAATAGGACACGAACTCATGGAAACGTGGGGCCTGGGGTCTTGATAAGACTTCATTTCCGCGTCTTATTTTCCCAGCTGCGCAGGATGTCAGCCATTGGATGTGTTCAAGACGCGTCAGACCGCTCACATGTTCATGAACAATTTCCACAGGACGCTAAACATTAGGCCCTGCGCGCCATTTGCAATGATCCTTGTTTTCAACCCCCTACCCAACAGGCCCCGTATTCCGTCCGTTGCGACGACGGCACGGGCGGCATCCAGATACCCAATACGTGTTTCATTTACCTGCCTGTACGTCTTGACAACTCGCAGCGAATTTGAGACGGTGTCTGAGACGATGGATGCGACGAAGCCGATGAATGCTTGTCTTGAAATCTGTTCACCGATCGTCGTTGCTGGAGGAAGCGATTTATCTAATTGGTTATAAGTTCCAAACCACTACACCACGTCGCCGTCAGCATATTGACAGGTGGTGAAAGGTGTGCCTACGGGATAATGGCCAACGAAGGTCGCAGCAGCTGTTGCCCACGCGCCGTACCATAACGTCCCCAGCCCATAAACTTTGATCTGGTGGACGTGAGCGTTGAGGTAGAGGTGCAGTGAGAGACTCCGGGCGCACCCTCGTTTTCAGAATACTCCAACCGCGCTTTCCTTGCGTTTGCAACGTCGTTTTCAGAGTATCGACGGGGGTGAGAATCATGCGAAAGAGAGCCGCAGCAGTAGAGGCAAAGACGGTCTGGATGAACTTTGGGAGGGTGCGCATGAACGTGTTACTTTCTAGAAGCGCGAGGATGCCGACGTTGGCCGCCGTATCACCAAACCGAGCGACAGGGCCCTGCACGAGTGCAGCACTAAGGCCCTGGTAGTACCGAACATAACCACCGTCAGCGTAGAGGGTCCCAATAGCCTCCGTGGTGGAAGTGCCGTAGCGGTATTGATAGTTCATGACCGTACGTAGCGGCTATTATGGGTCAATGAGGGTGCATGGATACCGGAGAGCATGGCGGACCATAAGTGTGAGAACTTGAAGCACCATGGCTGCCATTGTTAATGAAGTGTTAGATGACGGGTGGCATCAGGGAAAGGATTGGTATCACCGGCGGCGCCACTCAGCCCGCCTCCCAGGGCACTTTTGAGGGCCTTCTTGAAATCGAACTACTCCGAGAAGTCAAATGCCTGTCAGGCGCGCTGGCAGGTTACAAAGACTCACATCAACATCACCAGCATCGATGAAAGCTTTGATGAAGAGGACGAGGGAGAGTGTTCCGGCAGCTGCCCAGACAACATACCAAAGGATGGTCCACGGATAGGCCTTTTCTTCGGTATCCGGCTTGTTGGCATCATCGTTGGTTGGCCGATCTTCATCGGAGATTGTCGAGGTAACAATTCCGTTAATCTCTGCCAAGGGAGGGAGCAAAGGCTGGCGCTCTGGATCATCTGTTGGTGTTGGTGGTGACATGGCCCAGCGTGAGCTCTGCAAGCGTGAGAATCATCCTCCCCTTTGTGCCGCCACCACCTCTGTAAAGTCGGAAAAATGGCATCAACGAGCGGATTGCCTCCACTAGACCCGTTGTTCAAGTCAAACGCGAAAAGGACTTACTCTGTCTTCGCCTCGTATCCTGATGCTGGTTTAAGAGAGGAGGAGAAAAGGTGCCTGCCAGCATCCCACTCCTCTGAGCTTCCAGTGACATCCTCGCAGCGCACGTTTACGTCTCGCGGTGAAATTGAACGACGAATACAAACACTGTAAACAACTCCCCCCCGCCCTCGTGGCCCAGCAATTCCCCGTCGGCCCAGCGCGGCCCAAAGAACTGCGCAAGGCCATCACCGCTGGGCCGTCCTCGGAGACGACCCGGATGCTGGCCTCCATCGACACGACACCCGAGCAGCGGGTGTCGACCTTCGCCAACTCCTCCAAGCTCTCGCAGGCGCTCACTCTGCACAAGACGACGCGCACCATCAAGCCGGCGTACCACGCCCCGTGGAAGCTCGTGCGCGTCATCTCCGGCCACTTGGGATGGGTGCGCAGCGTCGCCGTCGAGCCGGGAAACAAGTGGTTCGCGACCGGCGCTGGGGACCGCGTCATCAAGATCTGGAACCTCGCGTCGGGCGAGCTGCGGCTGTCGCTCACCGGCCACATCTCCACCGTGCGCGGACTTGCCGTGTCGCCCCGCCATCCGTATCTCTTCTCGTGCGGCGAAGACAAGGTGCGCCCATCGTTCGGACCTCTCTGCTCCGCGCGCCACCCAGCCCTGACGGAACCCGCACTCAGATGGTGAAATGCTGGGACCTCGAGGCGAACAAGGTCATCCGACACTACCACGGTCACCTCTCTGGCGTCTATGCCCTCAGCCTCCATCCGACCCTCGACGTACTTGTTACGTCTGGTCGCGACGCGTCGGCGCGCGTTTGGGATATGCGCACCAAGGCCCAGATACACGTACTTTCAGGACACACGGGGACCATCGCGGATGTCAAATGCCAGGACTCGGACCCTCAGGTGATTACGGGCAGCATGGACTCCACCGTCCGGTGAGCGGAAGGATACACCACGAATCATTTCGTTGCTCTGGCGTCTGATGTTTTGCCCTCGCAGGTTATGGGACTTGGCGGCGGGTAAAACGATGGTGACGCTGACCCACCATAAGAAGTCGGTGCGCGCGATTGCTATCCATCCGACGGAATATTCTTTCGCTACGGGCTCGGCGGGTGGGAACAATATCAAAAAGTGGAAATGTCCCGAGGGAACGTTCGTTTTCAACTTTGGTGGACACAATGCGATCATCAACTCAATGTCCGTCAACTCGGAAGGAGTGTTCTTCTCCGGCGGTGAGCCGTTTTCTCATTATTGTCGATTGTCCGGACACTTTGCTGAGCGGAACATCCTGGGCATAGGCGACAACGGTTCGATGACCTTCTGGGACTATGCGACTGGGACACCGTTCCAGCACATGGAAGACATACCGCAGCCAGGTTCACTCGAGGCCGAGTCTGGGATATTCTGTTCGACTTTCGACATGACAGGGACGCGCTTGATTACCGGTAGTGCAGATAAGACAATCAAGGTATGCATGAGGTTATGTCGGGTGGTTGGGCTCCGCTAACGGATTCTTGTGTTTGATTTTAACAGGTCTATGCAGAACAGGCATCATGATCGACTTTATAACTGTATACTATCCATGTATTGACACCCTCCTATAATCACAGCCGGCATTCAGTTCCTTCTGAACGTACACCAACGAGTCTTTACAGGAAAATAGTGTTACACGAGATGAGGACATGATGCATGATGAGAGGCTACGGCACCGGGTATTCCGCTTGATTCAGAGGCATCATAAATACACGGGCAGTATACACATCTTTCATCTACTCTACCACTTCTCGTGAGCGGGACGGACTAGAGCGGAATCGTCAATTCTAAGCGCAGTGGACATATAAAAGGCTTACGGTCCAGCTCCCACGTCCAAGCAGAGCGGTCCTGATTGGCGAGGTAGAGGTACGACTATGAAAACGGTGAGGACCACATCCGTGGAGATGTGGCAGGGGCTGACCTTGGCGATGCTCTCTGGAGAAAGAGCGACATCAGGATTGGCGGCCCATTCGTCGTCCCTTCGGGATTTGGACAAGTCGGTGACTATGCCTAACGGGTTGCAGATCCAATTGATGACCTCCTGCTGGTGCTGTATAGAAAAGACGTACCTCCGTCAATAACAACCTGCGGATGTGTGTAAGGGAAAAGATAAGACCATCAAAGAAAGTTGACATACATGCGCCACCTGGAAAGGTCGATGGTGAGTTTCGCCTCGGCCTGGGGCGAGGGAACGAAGAGTGCGCACGCACGTGAATATTTTCCCTCCCGAACTCCTTGTTCAAACTCTGCGAAAGCGACCGGAGCGCAAACTTGGCCGCCGAGAAGGCCGCCGTGGTGGTGTTGCCGCGCAGGGAGGAGGTGGCGCCGGTGAAGAGGAGCGTGCCACGCTTGCCGCCGCGCGCCTCGTCGATGGATTGGGCGCGGAACACGGCGATCGCCTCTCGCGCGAACGCGAAGGCCGCCTTAACGTTCGTGTCCATCGCACGGTCCAGCTCCTCCTCGGTGATCTCCAGGAACGGCTTCCCGATGCGGAAGCCGGCGTTGAAGAGCGCGACGCGGACGTCGGCGGCGGGCCAGCGCGTGCGCACCGCGCGGAACGCGGACTGGACGTCTCTGTAGTTGTAGTCGGATATCGGGAACGCGGCCGCCTGGTGGAGGAGGATGAACGACATCAGGGAAAGGGGCGATGATATCACGCACGTCGGTGTCCCCTGTCTTCAGCTCGGCGGCAAACTTGTGTAGTCTGTCGCTCTCCCGCGAGATCAACGCGATATTATAACCAGCCTTGGCGAAGAGGCGACTGATGGAAGCGTGAATGATTTACGGGATGGAGAGGTGAGGTGATGATACACACGCGGAGGCACCTCCCGTACCAGAGGAGTTCCCAATACCGGCGACAACGAAGATTGGACGCACAGACATGGACGGCTGAATAAGATGGGATGATGATGGGACCGCCGACAGAGACCCGCGCTTTAAATCGCGGCTTGCAGATGTCGTCATCCCGGTGGTGAGTGTTGCTTGCTCATCCCATCAGTCAGCAACGGTGGGCTCGATTCGGCGACGACTGAAAGCCAATTTAAGCTCAAAGTTGATCGGGTTAAGAGGGCGCGATCTTAGCGACGTTCGTCTTATCAGGCAGGAAGGTCAGACGTGCTGGCGGGGAGGGGTAAACGTGGGAAGGATGACTCGTTTGAGGGGTCTGACCTCCTGAGAGAGTGTCGGGTATCGCGTTAGCTTCATGGCAACCCCCCACCACCATGATCCACACTGTCCTTCCGTGCCCAGTTCCAAGGTCCTCACAGTCGAGAGTACCAACCACTTGCACCACTTTGTCACCCATGTGCTCGAGGAGCAGACCGGCTTTCGCGACGCCGACAGGGACGCGTGGGTCAGCGGCATAGAAAGTGCCATGAACGACCTCGCCAGGGCGGTCGAGACCGGCGCGTGGCTGTCCGGGATACGACGCGCGAGGGTCCTGGAGCGGAAGCGAGCGGAGCTCGCCGCGGCTGCGATTCGGACGCGGGAACAGGAAGAGAAAGAGACGGAGGCGCGAAACAGGGTCAAGAGTCGAGCGCCTGCTGCCACCGACTCGGCAAAGCCTGTCAAGGAGGCAGCAGACCACACCCCGGCCGAGGTCAAGACAGAAACCCTGCACCTGCACCCACGCAAGCCGCCCGACGACGACACTAACCGCAACCTGCGTGCGTTGCAACAGCTTCGAAATCTTGCCAATGCACCTCGCACGTCGTCTTTTGACGACCCGAACCGTGCGCGCTATCTCTTGCTGACAGTCGCTCCACCGGACGCGGCCCCACCCCGTCCCCCACCTCCTGAGATCGCGTCTGCAGCTGATGCCGCGGTGCAGAGGTGCATATTTTCACCTGGTGTCTATTCTCTACCCGCTCCCGATCTGTTTGGAGAAGATCCCGATGACAACTGTGAAGCTGTGGTGAACAGCACCCTCAATGGGTTCAGGGAGTGGGACGGTGCGTGCGAACTGCCACTCGTGGGCGCCACCCACTGACTTCGCACAGTGAATTCATTGGAGAATCATGACAACATGGAGCTCGTCGGCGGCACCTTCTTGCTGGGTAGGGTGCAGTCAGCTGATGAGCATGCGTCATTAGTGCGCGTCATCCGACTTTCTGCATACGTTCTCCTTTCCCTCCTGCTTGAACAGCACTTTCTCTCCGGCTCATCCATAGAACTTCACTACCCCAAGCAGGCACCGGCCCAACTCCCACTTCCCTCGCAGACAACAGTCCCGATCGCCCACCGAAACTCTTCCCCAGAAATACAACAAGAGGCGAAGCCGCGGAGACGGGACCTCTTCCGTCAATCAATTTTGTCGCTGCTCCCTAAACGCTTGCATCGTTCCATGACTGTTAACACATCTACATCGGACTCTCGTGGCGTCTCGCTTGATATCTCCCGCTCCGAGTCGGACACTCCCAGGACTCCGACTCCTCGTGCATCACTCGACCTCTCCCTTACTTCTGCGCGCCGCTTCTCCATCTTTGGGGAAAATCGCGCGCCACCACCTTCCCCTGTCGTCCCACCATCCGAACCTTCGCCTGATCTGCCCTTTCAAAGCGTACTGCGATGCATTGAAGAGGGCAAAGCCAGGTTGTCCGCCTCTCCCGGCCTCGTCATTTCACCACCCCAACTCCTCGTACGCCTGGCCGAGTCAGAAAAGTTAAACCCCGCACGCCGTCTGACCGGTGAAGAGCGAACCGGCTTGACGAGCATTCTCGGGTGGGAGGGCAAGAAGGCCGCCGGACGCGGTAACTTGACCAGCATAGATGGCTTCTTGCGCCAACAGCAGCTTTCGTTTCTCTACTCCGAGCATGTCAATGGTCCTGACCGCACGTCTCAGGCGACGACAGACGGTACGTTGAACAAGCCGGTGGGTGGCGAGCACAAACCGCATGCGCACTGTGGGATCCGTGTGCGGTGGGTCACGTACGTGTATTACGCGAGTAGCAGTCAAGATTGGAGCCTCGGCGACATGATCACGTCGATCTGCACGCATGCTGGCGAGCTGTGTACACAGCCGGGTTGCAAGTCTCTCCAGCGGCAACATGAACGAAGATGGATCCACGGAGGGTTACGCGTGATAGCGCAGACAGAGGCACAGGACCCTTCATCGCCCAGCGTACATTCGGATGATATCGAGATGTGGCAGAGTTGTAAGATATGTAAGGAAAACAACAACCCGATGTCAGATGTCCGACGGCACCTAGTATGTCTCTCCTTTTTGGCTGCTACAAGATGTCGTGACGGTGACTCTCCTGCCCAGTTTATTCTCATTCGCAAAATTCCTCGAATTGTTACTGTATTCATCGACTATCTGTACCCTCTCTTATCCGCTTTGCACACACACGTCCCCTTCGTCACCAAGCACATCACTTCCAGCATCGCGATTCAACATTATACGTCATTTTTCATTCAAGTCACATCAAGTATCATTCACGCTTTCTCCTGTCGACGAAATCTTTGATCTTCGAATGCCAAGGCTTCAATTCACGAAGGGTGGATGGATGGAAAAGACACCCCTCGCAACTGTATCAAATACACCTATCGACGACGCGACACTCAAAACGGAGTTGAGGCAAGAGATCAAGCATTGGTGGCAAGCTGTAGCGGAGCACTTGGACAAAGTGGTCAGTTCTTTTTCTCGTTCCCACTCGCCGTATCTGGACCTCTTTACAGGAGGCGGTGTTCGCAGACTCGGAAGGCCCTCATTATCCAAAGACCTTACCACGCTTACCCTCCGCCGAGGATGCCTGGGAGGACACGGAGGAGGAAAAGCTCACACCTAAAGGACTCCGTCCCGTATCCCTTCCCCCGACAGCAGCCCACTCAACTCAACCCTCCTGCTCCTCCTCGCTGGTCACCATAAGACCTTCGCAGTCAGGCTCAGACCCCTCCCATAAAACCATTTCCTCTTCTGATGATCTCAGTGATCCCGATTCACCCCTCCGCCTTCTGACGAACATGCGTTTCGCGTTCCAACGTGCGGAGCAGGCGTTGTACGAACAGCTGTACAGCACGCCCAACTCTGCGCTGAACAACGTACGACGGGAGTTCCATTCCGCTGCGCTGGGCGCGAGCCGGCGGCTGGCAGCATGGGAGGCAAAGCACGTGTCCAAGGAAGCTCGCCCACGTCTTTCAGCCGACCACGAAGCCATTCAAGAGCCCCAGTGGTGGCACGCCGGGTATCATGCCGTGCCTGGCGGAAACGTGATCGTGCAGGAGGAAGACTGGGGTAGCATCATCGCTTTCACGCTCAGGTATGTCCCTCTTGCTTCAGCGTCAGGCGGAGACTGGACTGGTTCGCCCCAGTTCGATCGACTATCAGCGCGAGCTTGCGAATATGATAAATCCCCGCGGACCGCATTCACTACCCGTGCCCCCACCACAGCCGCAGTGCCAACCGGTGGTATCACGCCAGAACACAGCGTCATCGCTTGGCCTGTCCACTGCTTCAGGCAGCACATCATCGTTCAAGTTCTTTAGTTTATTCCACAAACCCGATCCGGACCGGGAGGACTCGGTGTGGCATGAGCCAGAGACGTATTCGGCAGTGGTTAGTCGCAAGGAGCACCCTCGCGATCCGACGGCGCTGCTGTCGCTGCGCGATGTACTGCGACATAAAGTGCCTGTGGAGGGCTCTCAGGGCTCGCAGTCGGCCGGACTCACGTCCGTTTCTCGCTTGGCAAACAACGCCGCACCGCCGTCTGCGTGGGCGAAGCCCGCAGTCGAAGTCAACCTGGCGGCCGTAGATGGGCAGGTCACGGGTATGCCAGAAGCGGTGGTCACGGCAGGCCGAATTCTGCACGAGTTGGATGGCACGTCTGTCGTGTCATCGAAGAGTAGCAGTACTGATTCGGCATTCGTGGAGACGAACGTCCATCGCGGCAAGGCGTCCTCTGTGCTTTCGCGAATCTCTTTGGAGACGATGGGCTCGCCGCACCCCGTGCCGGAGGACGTTCCCGCCCGAATTGCAGAGCGCGGGCACACAGAGGTGTTCGTCGGCTCGCGTTCACGGGCCTCGACGGTAAGCACCACGCAAGATGGGAGCGAGCCGGAGTCGGCGGCGCACGAGAGCACCATCTTGTCGTGGACGAACAGCCTGACGAACGCGATGCGGTACATGCTCAAGGCCGACATACCATCGCGGCCTGTCACGCCGGCTCTGAAGAACCACCACGGCTTGCTGTTCGCTGACCCGTTAACGATCGACGAGCGTCCTCACATCAAGTACGACTGGACGATCGGCAAGCGGCTCAAGTTTAGCTGCACCGTGTACTACGCGAAGCAATTCGACGCTCTGCGTCGGCGATGCGGCGTCGAGGACGTGTTCGTGAGGAGCATGGCAAAATGCGAACCGTGGAAGGCGCAGGGCGGGAAGAGCCGCTCAAATTTTTGGAAGACGTCAGACGACCGGTTCATCGTCAAGACGCTGGTCAACGCGTGGAACGTCACCGACCTGTGCGTAGTCAAACGTCCTAATTTTTTTTCTTTCTATAACTCGTCTTTTGATGGATGGCTGACTGATCGAATGTCGCGAAAAAAAGGCAAGTGCTCATCGACCTGGCACCTTCCTATTTCATGCATATGGGTTCGACGGCGAGTCGACCATCAATACTCACGAAGCTGCTCGGATTCTATACGGTCGAGATTCGCCACCTGGAGACGGGAACGGTGCAAACAAAGGCAGACCTTCTCGTGATGGAGAACTTGTTTTACGGTCATAAGCCTACGAAAACATTTGACCTCAAGGGTATTCAGGGTCGCAAGGTGAAGGCCAGTTCGAACACTTCTGCATCGAAGACGCTGTTTGATAGCGAGTGGATAGAAGGCGAGTGGACGTTTCTCTTGTCCTCGTCCCGACGGCGCTTTTGTTGACGGCGCTGTTGCAGGCCAGCAACGCGCTCTCACGCTCGTAGACCCCATTTCCAAAGTGATCTTTCAGGAAGCCGTTAGAGCGGATTGTGACTTTCTCGAAAGAAGCAATATCATGGACTACTCGTACGATATCACGTCGCTTCGTCATGTCTCTCCTCCCACTGACGAGGAATGTCAGGCTGCTACTTGGCGTCGATGAAGAAAGAAAGCAGGTCCACTGTGGCCTGGTGGACACTATAGGCAGCTACACGTTCGCCAAGACCCTCGAGTACAAGGCGAAAGGCCTCTCGAAAGAAGGCAAAGACATCACCGTTGTCCCGCCCCATGAGTACGAAGAACGCTTTGTGTCCGCGATGGAAAGCTATTTCATGGCATGTCCAGGTACGTGCAACAGCGGGGGGTTGGGTGCTTCGCTTCCTTCGGGTCTGATTCGATTCGTTCGGCCTTGTTTCAGATAAATGGACTAGACCGGTAGACGAAACGCTGTTGATACATGATCCGGCGCTCTTGCCCAGCGTCCTATGACCCCATCGTTCTGATCTTGATCCGAGATCCCCAGCTGAGCGATGCCCATTGAGGGGACCAGAACTAGAGTTTAACAATACGACATTGTACACGATCATGAGTTGTCTATCCTTTTCGATGATTCACGCTATGTACGATCTTCACTGTTAGTGGATGGGCATGGGCGTGCCGGCAATCATGGCCCGCTTTCCGCATTCCCTCCCACCGGCAGGTTTTACCTTTTTCTGGAACATCTCGTCGCCATCATTATGCCGTGTCGAAATCTTTACGGAAACATCATTGTCTCGTTCTTGAACACTTCCACTGGGATGGGTGGGTTGAGAGTTCTGTTGGAGTAAGCCCGAGGGCCTCTGGGATCCAAATGGCGACTTTCAAGATCAGGAGAAAACTCTGATGTTGCAGGTCATCAAGTATCGCCTCGGCCGTGTTTCCGCCTGATCGGGTTTTTCCTCGCCTTTGCAGAAGGTTTTGTCTCTCTACGGGCATATGTCCTTTGTGCCTCGCGACGCCTTTTTTCGACATGGGGATGGGGGTCGGCATCGATGCGATTCAGAACGATTTCGCAGGACTGCCATCTGCCCTTGTGGCTCGGTGCCAGGACGGCTTGAGCTAGGGAGTTTGCATGGTGATTGAAGCATCTCGACCTCAGGCCGGCGGCATTCGGCAGGCAGAAGCGCGCTCTCACATTTCGGCTGTCGTGGCACCTGTCTCCACGCTCGTGGTTGTTGTGAGCGGCCGCCAGAGCGCGGCCATCATCGCCACCATATTCTCGTTCCCCGCTGATTCATGAACTGATTCATTAACGTGTTGCCTTTTTCTTCGATCTTCTCCTTCCCGTTTCCACGACGAGCGAGCAATGAATGCCCACGCCGCACTCCGCTTAAAAAAAAAAACCAAACGACAGAACTCTCGAAGGACGAAAACGCCCCCCGAACCCACCCAACGATGAGGAGCGCCGCTTTCCTTGTCGTCGTCGTCGCCGTCGTCGCAGCGCTCGACGCGGTCGCCAAGCCGTCTCACCCTGACATCGCGGCATTTCGACTGCTAAGGCACCCCGGTCCGGATTTGCACTTGCACCCGCGGGGCGGTGGACTCGGGATCGACCCCACGCAGGTCCCGCCGCAGTGCCAATCGACATGCACGCCCGTGCTCGACACGCTCTTCGTGCGTACCTCCCCACACAACCCAGCCCTCTCGCTTCTCGCTTCTGGGGCGCGGCCGCTGACCGCTCCTCCGCGTCGTCGTCGTCGTCGTCGCCCAACCTTTATTCCGCAGAACTGCACGACGGTGGAGTGCTCGTGCACACAGGCGAACTACGATGCCCTCGCGGCGTGCCTCGGCTGCATCCCGCCGACGACCCCAGGTTTCCCAAGCGGCAACGACTACCTGACCAGTTGAGTTCACGCTCCCAACCCCCCCCCCCCCCCTCCCCGAACTCCACCTTTTTTTTGCTGACACTCTCGTCAACGTCCGACATCCGCCGCCGCGTCACAGTGTTCTTGTACGGCTGCAACGCTTCAAACGTCACGCTCAACACGGGCGGCCCCGCCCCCGCCTCAGTTACGGCGACGCCGACGGGGGCCCAGGTCTCGACCTCCGCCGCCTCCGAGGCGCAGGTTTCCGCTTCTGGAACGGCCGCCGCTGCCGCTGCCGCGTCGACGTCCGGGGCGTCGGGAACGAAAGCCCAAACGGGAAGCGCCGCGGTGCTCGACCGTCACGCTTTTTGGGCCCTAGGATCGAGCGCCGTCGTCGTCGTCGTCGCCGCCGTGATGGGTGTATAATATAGTCTCTCTTTGTTTTTTTGTTTTTTTTTTTTTTGTTTCGTTTTTGTTTGTCCGATTTTACAGCAGCGGGTGGAGGATTGCTCGCGTTCGTTTGTGAGCCGTCCTTGTCATGAATTGTACAAGGCATGGCAGCATCGTTCGCACGTGGAAAATATCCCGATGCTGGCGTCGGGTCGGCTGAACCGTTCGTCTCCCTCCACCCGTGCATCGGCGAGCGTATGGAAAAGAGGGTTTCAAAAGTAATTGGCTTGATGCGTTTACGGTACTGCATTATACTTAGTCGCTCGGGCTGTTGTACCAAACGAAACGACGACGACGTCTGCGAGCACATAGGCGAGCTTCTCGGACAGGTCCGGGAGTTTCCCTGCGTGAAGAGGGTCTCGTTCCCACAGACGGGAGAACTCTTGTCCCCAAGTTGGTGCGTGGGGTGCGATTCACTGGTATAGATCATCATGCATCATGATGAGCAGAAGGGTCTCAAGGCGACACAGCCCCGCGGTAGGATCAGGACGGAAAAATACCCACAGCGTTCTCATTCACATGGAGACACATTGCGACATCCGTTTATCAGATGTCGGCGTCCTGACTGATGTTGAACAACACTCATCAGATCGCCCGTGACGGCGCCGCGGCATCACAGCCACTGTTGAGCAGCAGGGACCGACCGAATGCCATGTCTCCGTCTCCGAGGTCATGTTCGGCCCTCGGCTCGGGGACACGCGGATAGCGTTGCAATTTCATTTCCTTTTCCTCCTCCCGCCCTCGTGGCCGTGGATCAGGTTCCGACCATGTCTTATATAGCATAGTAGCAACCTCCACCTTCCCCAGCTCGATGGTCGCCCTCCTGTACCCTATACTTGCTGCCCCACTCATGGCCGCGGTCATTGTACGGACAATAGACCCCATGGTGGGGCCCCTGCCCTATCGACGGCGAGAGTCGGGCCTACATGAACGACAGACCCAGATCATCGTGCCGTCAGAGTGCGCTTCCATATGCAACCCCATCATAGACACGATCGACGTAAGCGTCCTCTCTCACGCAGCGCAGATGCCGTATGACACACTGAACCGTCGCGCCCGGTGACTCACAGAGTTGTCCGACCGCAGAATGCGCCTGCACGACTCCGAACATGGATGGGCTCTTCAACTGCCTAGAGTGTATCGTCACCGTCCGGCCGACGATTTTGGACGTTGCAAACGCGCAGGCGGACCTAAACAGTTGAGCTTGCTTCCTCGAGCGTCGCCCCGTGCTGAGGCCGCCCCGTCTGCGAGGCGCGTCTGATGAGTCTGGACAGGATTTGCGGAAGAATGTGCAGTGAATGGGATCCCTCTTGCAGTGCCCACAGTAACGGCGGGCAAGGCATCTAGCACGAATGGCCCAACATCGACCTCCGCAGATGGAAACCCACCCACGGGGATTCCGCTCTCCTTCGGCGGCGCGACCTTCCCCACAACGACGACGTCCCATCAGGTGACCGTAACCTCGCAGACGGGGGCGCAGACTTCGACGGTGGGGTCCGAGGGTGGGACAGGAAATCGCTCTGGCGCGATGCGGGACGAGGGCATGTCGATACGTCTTTTTGTCATGATTGTGGTGGTCGTATTGGTTGGGTAGTGTCACCGCCCACGTATGGTGTTCAGCATCTGAAGCCGAGAAAGTGTGTATGTGGCAACAGGGATGGCCAGAAGCAACAACCTTCAATTTGGTGTTGTTTCTTCTCTTTGTTCAGTGGTGGGTTCAGTGGTGGCTGCTCTAGCATGGTCAACATCCATTGGAACAACTTGGTTGTTACTTCTAGGGATGAATTGACCTGTAGTAGGGTTCCTTGGTATGAATGGAGGGTTGGCCCTAGGAGGCAGTCCAGGAGGAGGATGGAATATATTGGGGTGGAAGTTAAGGAAGCATTGGGGGTTGCATGATGTTGCATACATCTCATATACTGTATGAGGTCAGGTAGTTGGCCACCCTGACAAGTTGGCCACAGGGGACTTTCTAGAGTATTAATGTCTGTGTAGTTGATTTGGGCAGTAAGAACTATGTCCAGTGTTGCCTCAAACAAAAGTTCTTACACTGGCAGTGATTGCTTGATGAGTTAGAGGCATCTGATTGCTGCTGAGTCAGCAGTAGGACCAATTTGGGAAGGTCACTGGAAGGCCAAACATGGTGGCCATACTATCCCTGCGCCCATCTTCGGACAGCGCCCATCTTCGGACACCATCAATTTCTCACGTAGCTCTTACTCAACCACTACAATACTTTGCATACTGTATATAGTACCTTTTATCTACATACACAATAAATTTTTTTGATGAAAATCGTGTTGTGTTTCAAAATCTAAAAATGGCTGTTTGTCACGCTTGCTGGCTGATGCCTTGTCGGAGCTCTTAGTCTGAGTCGGAGCTCTTAGTTGGTCGCGAGTCGCACGCCACTCAATGGTCAATTAGGCCAAAAAGGGTAATTAGCAGTTAATCTTATCACGCACGATGGCTCTAGCACTCTGGAGGCCTAGTGCACACAGAATTTAGTGTATCACGTCGCGTCGCGTCGCGTCATTTTGTTTATTACCATATGCCTGCTCAGAGAAAGAGGTCTGCATACCAACAAGACAATAAAACAAGGCATGAGGGCCAAATCCAAGAGATTATAGACGATCTCAGTGCTGGTAGATATGTTTCATTCCGATCAGCCACCAGAGCATCGGGAGTGAGTGAATCTAAGATCTACCCATTCTGCCTCATCAAACAAGTGCTGTAGATCGCATTGTCAACGCTTACAGATTGGGCCAAAGGTCGCCATCAAGCCCTGAGTGTTAGTGCTGCCAAAAGGCAAAAGCTTGCTCCAGATCAGGAGAAAGTGCTTGCACAATGGGCAGCTCAGCGTGGTTCAATGGGGATTCCATTATCCAAAGCAGACATTCAGATGCACGCAACTGTCATCTCTGGCAAGACAGTTGGGAAAACATGGCTCAGGAAGTTCTTGGCAAGACATCCAGATCTATCTCTGGCAAAGCCCTCAAAGCTTGACCCCAAACGCGCAAAGCACTTCAATCCTGCGGTCATAAATCATTACTTTGATCAGCTAGATAACCTCCATGCAGAGTTTGATGGGATTCCTCCCGAACACATCTGGAACATGGATGAGAAGGGTATCCAGATGGGTGGGGGTCGGAAGAGTACTGGAAGGAAGTACTGCTTTCCGAGATTGCAGCGCACCAAACTCATCATGAAGAGTGATAATCTTGAGCTGGTAACTATCCTAGAATGTGTCTCAGCTGCTGGGGCAGTTGTTCCGCCATCATTCTGTCTTCAATCAGGCTCTACCCCGGATCTGCGCAATCTAAGCGATGAGGAGTGGGGAAGGTGCGCACTCCGCATCGGATCTGCCTCTTGTGATTGCTGATTAGATAACTACTCAAGCCTCTATTTCTCAGATGCTGGATGGACCAATGCAGAGAACTATCAACAGTGGCTCCAGGAGGTCTTTATCCCCTTTGCAGCAGCACGCGTCGTGGATTGCACAAAGCCGATCGTCCTTGCTGTGGATGGACATAGCACACATGAACACATAGATGCTAAGCGCATAATCTACAAGTTTCTCGATGATCAAGACATTGAGATCCGCACACTGTGCTTTCCATCAAAGACAACACATAGGACTCAGCCCCTTGATGTCCTTATCTTCGCCTCAGTTGATCGTAAATGGCAGGAGATCTGCAGTGCAAGCGTGATCAAGGGCATCCAGATCGATCGCCATTCAGTGATCCCGATGTATATTCATGCTACGCGGGAGGTATTCACTGAAAGGTTAATCAAGAGCGCCTTCAAGAAGGCTGGTCTCTATCCAGTCAACCGTTCTGTCTTTGGTCCTGAGGATTTTGCACCAAGCCAAGCCTCATCAACGATCACACATCTCCCTGATTCATTTCCAACATATGTCCCATCATCAGATCCCATTGATCTGTCCGACGATGACTGGGTCCCATCACAATCTGATGCCAGTTCCAGATCTTCCAGCCCTGATCCCAGTCTTGATCTGGGTTCTGATCCTGATCCCAATGCAGATCAAGCGCATCTGGAATCCAATCAAACTGATGTTGCAGCCAAGCCATTGTCAGGATTTATGTGTGCCCTGGCAGATTTGGAATCCAAAGCAGTCAACAGGACACGCTCCAAAATGGCACATTGCAATCTTATCGCATCAAGACATCCGCAGATCATCTCGCTTGAAGAGGATCTTGCGCTCTCCCCAGATGAATGCTTATCAGAGCTGCGCTCTGTCCAGCAGCAGCTCCTTGCCAATGCCCATTGCACCTCAATTCACAAAGAGCTTGATATGGTCAAGGAACAACTTGAAAATAGTCGGAAATCAAAAGAGCGCGGATCTAAGAAGATCAAAGCACGCTTTGTCACATCTAGGGACCTCCGATCTAAATTTGATCAAGAGGATGAGGAGCAGCTACAAAAGGAAAAGGCCACCAAAGAGAAACAAGCCCAAAATGCAGAACATGAGCGTCATCTGGAATATCAAGCCCATAATAGAGTGTTCATTGGCCAGCTGTCATCCTACAAGAAGGATGACCTCCGTGCGCTTGCAAAAGCTCTCAACATATCCGATAAGGGCACCAACTCGGAACTGTTATCTCGGATCACGGATCACTCTAATATTTCCCCCGATCTTCAGATCAACTCAAGGTATTCTGGACTATTTAACAAATCGACTCGCTCTCAGAAGGACAATGAAGTAATGCACCCTGAGGAGCAATCAAGAGTAGATGGCAATGAGATCTTAATATCATTTCCAGATCAGAATCTCCATCCCTCTGCACATCTTCCGAACACACTTGCATCTTCCAGTTCATATCGCACCCCGTCCTCCTCTCATACCCAACAACAATATCCCACAGATAATGCACCCTTACCTCTGTACCATCCCATACCTTATCCCAGCACTGAAGATCAGAACTTTCAATCTCGGTTATATTCCTTCTAGAATGATTTCTGACTGTATTTGATCACTTATTCCTATGTATATACATTGGTGATCTAATTACTATATACATTGGTGATCTAATTACTATCAGATCCTTAGAATGTGTGAGATTGGTTTATTGAGTGAGTCTTGAGTGTGCAGCGTCCAAATGCGCTTGCACGTATGCGCGTGAGAATGTTGTATTCAACTCCCGTGCCGGTGAAAGCCGAGAGCAACCTGGCGGGATTTGAAACTTTTGGGGTGACAGAGCGTGACTGTCCGAAGATGGGCGCTGTCCGAAGATGGGCGCAGGGATAGTACCACAGGTGATTCATTTTGGACACAAATCCTTTGAAACTTCATGTTTCATGTTTTGTTTCCCTATCTGCTCTTTCTCAACCATAATTTCTACTGTGATTTCACTTTACTGGCCCATGTTACTCAATTCATTTCTACAACATTTTCTATTTTGCATTTTGGACAGGCTGCATTCAGCAACACCCATTGGGCTCAGATGACAATGTGCATCCAGCACCACCAGGACTTGACATCAGACTGACCTGACCTCTCACTCATAGCCTTCAGAATATTTTAAATGAATTTATTTACACCTCAATGTGCTCAGTGACACTTGTACATGCCTTATAAAGCATGTCATGCTTTGAAAATTGCTATGGGACCAGGAGGCAAAAGTCCACCTCTGTTTGAGACAGTAGCTATTTGGCATTGAATACTACAAACTACAGGGATGATACTCCTCCAACTAAGGGTCTGTGAGTGCAGGATGGTGCAGTTTGGATGAGGGGCAAGGTGCTGTGGGCAGTGAGCCCTTGGTTTGGATGGTGATGATGTCAGAGGACATGTCATCAGGGTCTGAGTGTAGGTGCATGGTGGGGTGAGGATGATGGTCTGTAGATGATGATGGAGGGGTGAGAGCAGGATGAAGGGGAGTCAATGATAGGTGAGAGCAGTATGATGAAGGGATAGGGAGTGTAGGGAGCCAACCCAGGGTGCATTGAGTTCATATAACTTGATCCAAGGGTGGGTATTGAGAGAGAGTAACAGAGAGCAAGCAATGGCTGTACCTGAGGCATGACACTTGATGCTCCAGAGGAGCACCCACATGGGTGTGATAGATTGCAAGAGACTGCAAAACTCAACTGTTATTCAAGACTGTGGTTACTAGCCTTAAACAATGAGAATCATATTCCTGTTGGATGTGCAGCCACTAAGTGCCACATGAATGGACAACCCAGACCATACATGTAAATAATAATTAGAATTTAGTTATCGCTTTCATTTTCCTCAGTCTTTTATACACAAGACTGAGATCAGTACAACATTCCTTATAGCTCCCTTTATAGCTAATACTGTACATAGCTCATATTCTATAGGTTAGCATACTAACCTAAATACAGTCCTTTATACACAAGACTGAGCTCTTATTCCATAGCTCTAACAATTCCTTTGACTGTGAGACCACAAGTGCAAGGTGGTATGGATGGACAAGGCGCTGTGGGCAGCAAGCCCTCAGATTGAGTGACAATGATGACAGCAAATGTGTCATTGGGGTCTGTGCATAGTCATGTGATGGGTGCGAGGATGACAGTTCATGAATGATGATGGAGAGGTGAGAGTGGGATGAAAGGGAGTTGATGATGGGCAAGAGCAATATGAAGAAAAGGTAGGGAGCATGAGGCAGACAAAGACGCTAGGTGCAGGGGATGGATGTGGATGGGGGAGTGCAAGGCACAGGTGAACAGGTGTTGTCAGAGTAGATTGGGTTGAGCCACTGTCACTGTTCTTGGGCACAGAAGTGAGGAATGCAGTGGTGATGTCAAGGAATTGGCATGAGAGGGAAGGAGAGCATGAAAGGAAAAGAGTGGCAGCAGTTGGATGAAGGGGTGGAGGGAGAGATGATGCATGGGAGGTGGGGGTGAGTGCAAGTCATGTCAGTTTTCTGGTCAGCAGACTCAAACACCTTACAGGAGCATGACATGAACAAGACAGACTAGTGGCACAGGGGATGAATGAGGATGGTAGGGCATGAGACACAGCTGAACAGTGAAGGACTTGTGCTGTAGGTTGATGCTTGGAGGAGCCAAGCTCCAACTCCAAGACTGATGGTGGGGGCATTGAGTGGCGATGTGAGTAATGTTGATGGCAATTGTTAAGATCTGACTGATCTTATTACCGACTCTTAGTGAACAAGTTGCTTGATTTAGTTCAAGCACTAGACTTTGAGTCCTTTGATATTATCTCAGGAAGAGTAGATGTAAGAGAAGAGAGGGACCTCTTTCACTTAGAGTTTTCAATATAGTTTTGTTTAGAACGTTGACAAGATGATTGTTGCTTGTTAAGAGAGTAAGTCAAGTGTAAGGCTCAACTTCTTGGTACTACAGACTATTTATACGATATCTCAACAACTACTGATCTGATTCGTACGAAACTTGGGGTGCACATAGCTGAGAACCAGTAGTATCCAAATACGTAGAGCGCAATTCAAGAATATCAGAAATGACTCACACATGAGTCATTCTTTCCTAGTATCTGTCATCAACCAGTAAGTAGTGAGTAAGCCATTACCGATCAATCAGTAAGCAGATCAGTAAGCGATCACTAAGCCAGATGGATAAGCACATATGAGTAAACAGAAATGAGTCACCAGAGCATAGCAGATGAGAACGAAGAGACACAAGAATCCTAACAGCAATCAACTTGAGCCATTGTTGCAGTTCCTGGACATAGAGTGGGGAATGCAGGTTGTGATGATGTTGAAGAGAGAACACAGTGTAGTGAGTCTGGGGATGTGCAAGTGAGATCATAAGGCTGACTGGTCCAAGGAAAGGAGAGAGGGGAGGAGAGCAGTCCTGGCTGGAATGCTGAGCACAGATGTGGACACGAAGATGGCTTCTTGAGGCAGACAGAGGGAAGAGCAGGCAAAAAGGATCCTATTCCACTGAGTAGCTAAACAATTTATATACAGGAGAGAAGGAATTAGAGATGAAAGGCATGAAAGAAAGAGAGGTATCAAAGGGAATCAAGACTGGGAGAGGTAGTTGAGGCCATGGTGAAAGACTTGAGATGCAAACACATCATGTGTGCTGGGGCGTGGCATGCACATGTGGTCAGTGGTGAGGGCTGGGCAATGTGATCAAAGTCTTGATGTCACACATTACGTGGCTTGTGGTGTGTGGTCAGTGGACAGCCTGGGATGAGAGGGAGGTGGCAAAGGATAAGAGGAGGCATCATGTTGTATCACATTTCCACATGTAATTCTGTGGCCAGCCATATGGCTACCTTACAATGGGTGTGAAGGAGGAAGATGAAAGGAACAGGGAGAAGGGAGGGAGAGATGACAGATGATGTGTGGGAGGTGGGGGTGAGTGCAAGTCATGTCAGTTTCCTGGTCAGCAGGCTCACACACCTTACACTAGCATATGCCAATATACATGTGTTCTACTGCCCTAAATGTGTGGTGCCATGGCACATGTATGAGGAGTATTTAAGGCAGGAGTGAGTTCAAAGTAATGGATGCAACATCAGATTGCAAATACCAAAATCTGATTCATTGCCCAACTATTCCTCTTGAGATGGCAGTGCCTTCTCTATTTCCACATCCTGCTGTCTATATTCTTAGCCAACCACAGGATGAATGAATTATTATGAACTTGCAGTTGCAGCCATTCAAGAATCAGGTACAAAATCCAATGGTCACCCAAATTATTTGGCATGCCATGCCGCACAGGACTTTGATATCCCAAGATCTTCCCTTGGCATCTGGCTGCAAGGTATGTACTATTTTTCAAGGCAATTCCATGTTACTGAGCATGTACTAGGGGGAAAGACTTGCCAGGAAGCACATGTTGATGAGCAGACTCTCATGGAGGCCCAGGAGGAAATCATGGTGAAATGGATCAAAGTTCAAGGCCATTGTGGTGTTCCTATGACATATGCATCAGTTGGTCAGTGTGCTGTGGCAATTTTAGGCTGACACATTGGAGGATCAGGGCCAAAATTGTTCTGCCAGCACCATCCTGATTTAAAGATGAAGAAGACTACAGGGCTAGAAAAGGCACATATGAAACCATTGAACCACTTTGCAGTCAATGGATTCTTTGACATGCTGACTGAGGTGTTGATGTAAATGTATGTTTTCGTTATATGTTTCACGCGCTCACGTATATATTGTATCCGCGATGAATATGTACGTTCCGTTTTGTTATGATCTCATACGACGTCATACATAAAATCATAAAAAACTACTTATAGTATATACTTCCATGTACGATTACCAAGCCCGTAGCGTACTTGTGATTTAACTACGGCCCTCGCGTGGGCCCACACAATTGAAGCGTTTTCTACCATTCCATTCCCGTCCCTGGCCCTTTTCTCACCAGGTTATGGGCCCTGACTGTTGCCATTGACCAAACCAAAAAGACTACATTCATTCACTTGTAACAACCACAATGGACGACCTCAAAGTCCCTATTGAAAAGTTAGCCAGCGATGGCAGTAATTGGGTCACTTACCGCGACCGCATGATGTGGACTTTCCAATCTCGAGGGCTGACAGAACACCTTACCGAAGTCAGTGTCTCGGCTGCATACATTGCTATCGGCAACGTGGGCCACTTGACGCCGCAAGCCCGATGGGATATGGACAATGCCACAGTAAAACAATTAATAGGGGCATCAATCCCCAACAGCGTCTTCACGCAAATCAGAAACAAAATAAACGCTAAAGAAGTGTGGGACGCACTCAAAGCGTTATTTGAGACACGCACCCAAACAATAATAGTCGACCTGAAGCAGCGACTACAATCAATGCATTGCGGAGAAGAAGACAACGTTCGGACGCACCTAGAGAAGGTGGCCGACCTCCAAGAGCAACTCGGATCTATGGGAAAAACCATACCTGACGATGAATATGCAGCGATTTTGATGGGATCACTGCCCTCTTCTTATCGGTCTTCACGCAACGCTATCGCCACCTCTGCCTATATTGGTGGACATACAATTACTGCTGACACAATCATCAAACTGATTACTGACGAGTTTGATCAATGTACCCTAGACGCCAATTCCAAGGCCCAAGAAGAGGCCTTTACTGCCGATGCCCAAAAGAAAAAGGGGAAGAAACGCGATATCGAGTGTTTCAATTGCCATAAAAAAGGGCATATGAAGTCCGATTGTTGGGCAAAAGGAGGCGGTAAGGAGGGGCAAGGACCGAGACAGCATGCAGGGAAGGACGGTGGGCGGAAGAAATCCGACGCCGGGCCAAACGACACTGCCGTTTCAGCTGAGCCAGTGGAGACCGAAGCGTGGGCTACTATAGAACTGGCAGACGAAACTGATATTGCAGAAGTGGTCCCCAGAGCCAAACTGAACGGCCAGACAACCGAGCTCTATGACTCAGGAGCTACGCGCCATATGTCGCCTTTTCGAGACAAATTTATCACTTACCAGAAAATCGCCCCTCATCCTATTATTGCTGCTGATAAGCGAACCTTCTACGCCATTGGCAAAGGAGATCTTCAGATCGATGTCCCAAACGGCACAAAGTCGACAAAAGTGCTATTGCGCGATACTCTTCACGCGCCAGATATCGGAGTGACAGTTGTATCCATCAGTCAAATTTTGAAAGCTGGCTACTCAGTCAAATTTTCGGGCGACTTCTGCGATATCAAACGAGGGAGCGACGGGTATATTGTGGGGAAGATACCATCAGGAGCGAATGGCCTATTCAAAGTCGAACACAGTATGGCTGCGACCACATCGGAAATTTCCGAAAACCTTCTCACGCTCCACAGGAGACTTGGTCACATCTCCCCGACTACCATCCGCACCCTCATTCGCGCCAATGCTATTACGGGCGTTCACTTGGTGGACAACCCAACTATTCCATTTATTTGTGACTCTTGTGAGCATGCAAAATCCACGCGCAAGGTTATCCACAAGGAGCGGCAAGCGCCTCTGGCCCAGGCATTCGGAGATGAGGTGCATACAGACCTATGGGGAGCTTCACCTGTCCAGAGCCTTGGTGGCCGAAAATATTATGTGACCTTCACTGACGACCATACTCGGTGGACTAACATAGAAGCCCTACGTACCAAAAGCGCAACATTCGAGGCATACAAGGCGTTTGCAGCATGGGCGCAAATGCAACGAGGCGTTCGTATCAAACGCCTTAGATCTGACTGCGGCGGTGAGTTCCTCAGTAATGAATTCACTGACTTCTTGAGAAACCAAGGTACTGAGCGACGCCTCACAACCGCTGACATGCCCCAACACAATGGCGTAGCGGAGTCGCTCAACCACCGCCTAGTCGAACGCGTACACGCCATGCTGCACCAAGCCCAGTTGCCCAAGAATATGTGGGGCGAAGCTATCAGACATGCTGTTTGGCTGAAGAATCGCACGTCCATACGCGCCATTGGCAACGTAACCCCATATGAGAGGCTATACAATGAGAAACCTAACTTGAAAGACGTTCCGGAGTGGGGACAAATTATTTGGGTTCACCTCAAGAAACAACCCAAATTGGATGCACGCGCTATACAAGCGCGATGGGTTGGTTACGATACCGACAGTACCCATGCCCATCGCATATATTGGCCAACACAAAAAAAGATCTTCGTCGAGTGCGATGTGAGATTCCCCACAATTGAAGTGGGGCCTACCATTCCAATACTCACTACTCCATTACGCACATCGCACGTCATAAAGGCGTCACCTAGGCCACACTCACCGACATTTACAGCACCATCATCCCCTCTCCCCATTTCACCGACGTCAACTCCGTTACCACCATCACCTCTTACACCGGTCACGTTAGCACCTCAAACTGACGATGAAGAAGAAGAAGTCGAACAGGAACTTGTGCCTGTGCGCACTCCTGTAACCACGCCGGTACCGAAAAAGAGAGCACAGAAACTTACACAATTCATACAACTGACGCGTTGATCTGAACGCGTGCCAAAACCATCATATATTATGCAGCAAATAGCCGCAGGAGAGGGTACAGCAGAGGGCACTAATACCGATTATGCCCATTACCTTGTTGCCACAGAGTTTACTGACACAAATTCAATTCCACCGATCGAGATTGACAGCGATCCGAAGCCATACGCGGAAGCGCGATCCCGCTCCGATTGGCCTCAATGGAAAGAGGCAATGGATCGGGAGCTGTCAACTCTCGAGGCGGCCGGCACCTGGGAAGTTGTACCACGCCCACGCGACAAAAATATTATCAGTTCAAAGTGGGTTTATCGCATTAAAAGAAAGGCAGACGGAACCATACTCAAATACAAAGCACGGCTCGTTGCCCACGGCTTCACGCAAATATACGGGGTGGACTATTTTATCACCTTTTCTCCGGTTGCTAAATTAACAAGCTTTTGCATCATATTGGCGATCGCCGCGTGGCTCGACTGGGATATCGAAAGTTTCGATTTCAATGGAGCCTACCTAAATGGAGAACTGGATGCTAATGAAGAAATCTACATGCAATCTCCCCCGGGTTATGACGACAATTCAAACACCGTGAAGCAATTAAAAAAATCTCTTTACGGCTTAAAACAAGCCGGGCGTAAATGGTATGATATGCTCACGCGCGCCCTCGTTAACATCGGCTTCAGTATCACTGAAGCCGATTCAGGAGTCTTTATAGCGCGTGTAGGAGAACACACGCTCATCCTTGCAGTCCACGTTGATGACTGCATTCTAACGGGCAGTTCACAAACACTGATTAGGCAGTACAAAGAGAAGATCAATTCCTGTTACACGCTGACGGATCTAGGGCCAGTCCATTGGCTACTGGGCATCAAAGTTACTCGCGATCGCGCAGCGCGAACTATATCTCTTTCCCAATCATTATACATCGACACCATCTTGGCGCGATTCGCATTCACCGATGCAAAGCCATATGGTACTCCTATGGTCCCTGGTGCAATATATTCGAAGATGGACGCACCTTCATCGCCAGACGAGATCGCCCACATGCAGAAAACACCTTATTGCAAAGCCATAGGTAGCCTAATGTATCTTGCCGTTGTGACACGCCCGGACATAGCTTTCGCTGTTTCATCACTTTCCCAATTTCTCGACAATCTGGGTATAACACACTGGGAAGCAGTAAAGCGGATTTTCCGCTATCTTATCGACACTAAACAAATGAAATTAACCTATGGCAACGAAAGACATGATCTCATCGGATATACGGACGCCGACGGTGCCTCCCAAGAACATCGACACGCTATCTCCGGATACGCGTTCCTTATTGATGGAGGTACAATATCTTGGGCTTCGAAGAAACAGGAACTTGTAACACTCTCCACGGCTGAAGCAGAATACGTAGCAGCTACGCACGCAGCAAAAGAAGCCATTTGGCTTCACAAACTTATCAATGAACTATTCCCCTCCCTATCCAGCTCTATCATTTTATATTGCGACAACCAACCTGCTTTGAAACTCACTGAAGACGATAACTATCGCGCACGCACAAAACATATCGATTTGCAATATCATTTTATTCGTCAAGTCGTAGCTGCCAAAACCATGGACTTGAAGTACTGCCCAACGGAGGACATGCCCGCAGACATCTTAACAAAAGCTTTACCTAAATGGAAGGTAAAGATCCACACCCAAACTCTTGGTCTGTATCGCGCGTGCGGGGGTGTGATGTAAATGTATGTTTTCGTTATATGTTTCACACGCTCACGTATATATTGTATCCGCGATGAATATGTACGTTCCGTTTTGTTATGATCTCATACGACGTCATACATAAAATCATAAAAAACTACTTATAGTATATACTTCCGTGTACGATTACCAAGCCCGTAGCGTACTTGTGATTTAACTATGGCCCTCGTGTGGGCCCACACAATTGAAGTGTTTTCTACCATTCCATTCCCGTCCCTGGCCCTTTTCTCACCAGGTGTTTGAAGAATATAATATTTTGCCCAGGAATATCTACAATATGGACAAAAAAGGTGTTCAGCTAGGTATTGGGGTGAGGATTACTGCCATGATTGACCAGGATCAAAAAACTGTCTATTCCATTGAGGATGGTAACAGTGAGCTTGTTACAGTTATTGAAACCATCTGTGCTGATGGATCTGTTCTTCATCCATCTGTGATATTCCAGGGCCAGTGACAGAATTCAGAGTGGGGCTGAAACAACCCTTGTAATGCAAGGTTCATATCATTTTAGTTTTACTTAAAGGCATTCATCTAACAATTGCTGACAGCATATCCATCTCTCCTAATGGTTGGACAGACCAAGAGTTGGGTCCAGCATGGCTTCAAAATGATTTTGATCCTGTGACACAAGACAAAGCTGCCAGACAGTATCAGCTTTTAATCTTGGATGGCCATAACTTGCACTGCACCTTCACATTCTGCAAGTATGCTGCCAACAAGAAGATTATCATTATATGTCTCCCATCACACACCACACATGCCCTACAGCCATGCAATGTTGGTGCTTTTGGACCCCTTGCACAGTCATGGAAAAGCACAGTTACTCTTGCATCACAATCTCTTATTGCAATCAGAAAAGATAATCTACTAGCTCATTAACACACTGCATGCATCAAAGCACTGAAGACTACAACAATTCAGTCTGCCTTCTAAAAAAACAGAATATGGCCACTGAATTGTGATTCCATCCCTCTTTCAGCCTTTGAGCCATCAAAGAATACAACTGCACAGGCTGCACAGCCTCTTCCTGCACATTTGCCATCCATCCTCATCCCAATGCCTACCCCAACACCAACACCATCAACCGCAACAGCAACCATGCATGCTCCACCATGATGCCAACACCCTAGGAGAAGGACTGGAGGAGTTGCCAAACGATGATGAGGAGCCAATGGAGTGGTATCACATTGATGTTCCCCCACCACTTCCAGGCACATCATCTCAGAATGCATGTTGGGCCAAGAACTTGATGCTCTGAGACATTATTGTGCAGGCTGGTATTGCTCTGGAGGGGGATTATGCACAAATGAAACTTATGGACCTGGAAAATGAGAGGTTGAGAAGGCAAGCATTCAAGAAGGCAAAGCAAAAAAACCAAAATAAACTGACCTCTGGACATGTGCATCACATGACAGCCATCAAAAACTTGGACTTCCTTGCATGACATGACTGGGAGAGGGGGATGAAGGACATCATCAAAGAGGCTGCCCCATGATTCAAAGTCCTGAGGAAAACTATTCTTGACCATCAGAGGGTGATTGAGAAGGTGGCCAAGCAAGAGGTAAAGAAGGTCACTATGGGTGCTGCAAGGGCAGAAAGGGCTCATGGCTATGTTAGAGGCACCAGAGGTGGTAGGCGAGGTAGAGGCAGACATGCAAGAGGGAGGGGTGCAGCCATGGCTGAGGGTGGTGATACAGGTGCAGATGATTTGGATTCTGAGCCATCAGGGGCAACTGAGTTGTCAGAGAGCAACTCAGATTCAGACTCCAACAGTGAAGCAGAGATCCCAATTCCAAGATCACACTGACAGTGCCAAATTTGGGTGATTCAAGGATGCTGTTAGGAGGCTGCTGTTCCAGAGGTGAGTGAGGAAGTTGTGGCAGAAGACAATGGAAACTAACCTAGTACTGAGCAGCTACAGCCTCACCCAGGTCAGGGTACATGTGTGGGTAGCTTCTTGAGTGAGTCTTTGGCCAAGCGTGCATGTCATGTCATGTCATGCCAGAGTGGTGGGCATGTTGTGGCAAAGCAGTGAGGGGGGCATGGCAAGCTTGTGGTGTGTCAAATGAGTTGTTGTGTCTCAGGGTGTTGTTGAGCATTGGCCACATTGTTGTTGTTGCCATTGATGCAGTTACTGTTGTTGTGACAGAGGCTGAGGTGTGGTTGTTTGAGGCAATGGGGTGGCAACAGGTAAGGGCATAGGTGATGGCATCATGGAATGGTGTGGGCATGGGGGTGTCACTTGTGTGTTGCTCATGCTGTTGTCTTGCAGGTGCAGTGATGAGGTCTTGACCATTGCAGGTGGTAGCAGCATGCATCAATGAGGGTGTACTCATGGATGGAAAGAACAGTGGAGTGACCCAGACACAGATGCCAATGAAGGTTGCCATGTCTCCAAATGGTTGGCAATGATGAGGAAGTATGACACAATGGATGATTGGGAGGTGAGAGAGATGACAGGCCACACATCATGGAAGTTTTGAAGGTATACAAGCAAAGGATGGAAAATGTGATTTGTTAAGGGACATGTTGAGAGCAAGCAAGGTGAGTGTGGATGTGGTGGTGATGTGATAGTGACAAAGATGACAGATGTCATGAACCATTTCCCAGAGAGGGTCCTTGAAGGAACCTTCCCTATGAGAGGAAACGTAGGCTCTATGGTGCCACCCTGTTCACACAGCCAAAAGGGGTGACTAGAGGTGTCCACAATATCATGCATGCATTGTGGTGTGATTGATTTTAGACACAATTGACATATGGCAAGCCCTACTTAGTGGCAACCGATCTAACAGTAAAGGACAACACTAAAGACTTTCTAAGGACCCTTTAAGACAACCCTAAAGTCCTTATATTGGATGCTGATGAAGACACTATAGACCCTAAAATGTGTTATTAGACTAACTCTAATAACCTTAGAATGAACTATAAGACAACACTAGGGACTTTAATACTGACAGTAGGGTCGACTCTAAGGACCCTAATAGAACACTATAGAGGGCCTTATAAGAAACACCTCCTCACTGTCAAATACTCAAAGTCCCCAAAAGACTGGCCCTAAACTAACTAACAGTAAATGAATCAGATGCTTTCCATGTGCACTAAGCAGTGAACATTTGGACACTAGAGGCCCTTACTCATCATCTAGGGCCTCCTTACTCAGCAGCTTACTAAGCATTCCCTGATGTCTTACTCATCTCATTGTGCTTGATAATAAGGTTATGACTTGTTCCCTATTTAGCAGTTCCCTTGTAGTATATAAGTGCTCAATAAAGTAGTGGACAGTGTTCAGCCTGTCCATTTGATTTGTGGCACTCTATTACCAAGGGTACTCCTTTGTGACCACCCTACCTAGAGACATTCTGGCTCTCTCTTTCTGCGACCACCTCTCACAGCCAGTACCAGTTCCTCTCTGGTACCTGCTACTTGTTTGGACTGTACTCTTTGCCAACTTTGTCCTTGAACTCAGTCAACTCATCTCCAAACTTCTCCCTTGCTCTTGATCTGGATTGTTCAACAGTGAGTTCCAACAACAGATGGACAGGATGAGATGTGTAAACAGTAGATGAGATGGTATAGACAATAGATGGAGTTGAGATTGCCCAAAAGTGGTGGGGTCTGACTTTTCAGCAGGGTGGCATTGCTGGGCTCAGGTCCAAGGCCCTGGTCTTCTTGGGCAATGGTGCTGGTTGTTACGAACCAAGGCCAGGTCCTGGCCGTAGATTGTCCTATTTCACTCAAGAGAGACCTCTCTCACTTTGCATTGCCGACTCCCTTCCATTTTCTGGGCTATCCCTCCTGCGGTACAAGATATCGCTATTGCAAAGGCACTATAACACGACCAGGCACCCGTTTCCTAATCGGGTAATCATCGCGTGGCAGCCACATGGCCACCCAGCCACCAAGGACCCTGAAACAGCGGCACAAACTCTTAGAAACTGTTGCATAAATCATCTGACGTCATCAAGGCTCCAATGACATCATGGCTGACTGAGCGACTCCACAGTGACCTCATAGGCTCACTAAGCGCTCCACAGTGACATCATAATGATGTCATCGCTCCACAATGATCAGTAATGCGCTCAGTAAGCCTGAAACTTGACACAAGCAAGTTTATGCCTCTGTAGTCCTATTGGATGGTACCAAAGAGTCTAGAATAGTCCCAGTTCTTTGTAATCGACCCTGTACACTGTATATAAGCCCCAATGAAGCATGGCAGTCGTCAGACTGTCCATTTGTGATACTCTCATCTTCCTGGGTACTCCCCTGCGACCGCTCAGTCTAAAGATTCCCCTCGTCCTCCAAGGTACTCTTCAACGACCGCCTTGTTTAAAGCCCCCTCGCTACACTGGCCTCTAGCCTTCGCCTTTGTCTCTTGCAACACCTACCAGTCCCCATCTGGTACCTCCTCGTTGTTTGGCTCGTCCTCCTGTTCAACGCCACTTACGCCGCGTACCACTTGTTCCGACCCTTGCCCACCTGCTCCTGAGTCCTTAGTGATCAGCAGTATGTGTCTTGACATCTGGACAGTCTCTCATCATCCCTGTATTGACCAGCCAACGCTCAAGTGTCCACTCCCAACTCCCCCACTTTGGTTAACACCTCCTTGCGCCTCCCTTCTCCTCTGCAACCTACCCCACGCACTGCCCTTCGCATCCTCACTGAAGACATCGACCTGGTTGACACATCTTCGCCCCTCAGCATCTTGTACTCACCAACAGCCCCACCATCGTCTCCCACCATCGCCCAGCCTATTCCAGGTGACTTTGTCCCTGTCGGCACTCCCCCTCCTGTGCAGAACGAGCAACAGCAAGTGGACTGACCTCCTTGCCTGAAGGCTTCCTTGACAGTCCCCCTTGCACAGTATTTCACTTCCATCCGCACCAGTACTTCGTCCTCCCTACCACCAATCGTCACCAGGAGCAGTGGTGTCCCCTCCACAACTTGAATCATCAAGACTACCTTGGACGCATCCCTACTTCAGACCAACTTGCTCGTCGTGCGTTCACAGACACCTTCACCACAGCCTTTCATGCACGCATCATCCACACTTTTGCGGTCGAACCCTCCAACGCTGCCCTTGCCACCCAGTACAATCTCACCCCCTTTGGCATCTGCTCCAATGTTGGGATATACGCCCCGGACGCTGACTTCCCCCTTGGACGCATCGCATACATTTTTAACACCTCGTTATTTAGGAAATTACTTACCTTGCCTGCTATTTACTGCTGTGCTTACAAGGGCTCGTTTTGCTTATCTATCATACACGACTTCTTGGATGGACGTCTCGCTTTTGCATACGGCGACTTACACTTCGAGGAGAACAGTAACCGCATGTCCCTATGTCACTATTCGACTTATACAGTTGACACCATCCACTTTAACCCCCAGCTACTTCGCTTTTGTTTTACGCCTCATATTCCCCCTAACCCTCTTGAAATAATTGAGAGGTACCAGCTCAAAACTATAGATCTTGCGCATGGTTCTTAAAAAGTAAGAACCACCCTTGTAACGCTTCAATAAAGATCGAATAAAGATCCTTTTTTTTGCTTTAACTAAAGTGCCTCGAGAATACACCTTAGAAGAAGACGAAG
The DNA here is from genome assembly GCA_025769875.1 of Russula earlei. Lineage (NCBI taxonomy): Eukaryota > Fungi > Basidiomycota > Agaricomycetes > Russulales > Russulaceae > Russula > Russula earlei. The sequence continues at coordinate 10,882 of JAGFNK010000294.1, read as the reverse complement.
AAGAAGAGGCTATCACTAGACACGTCTTAAATCTAAATCACTATCGAACCTGGACCTCCACTGCATTTCCTGTTAACACCTTAACAAACCTACACGACGTACCAGAAATCGAACCACCTCACGAGGACTTCCCCCACCTTATTGTTAAAGAGTTCCTTGGAGTCTTGCCTTTCAGACAGCTCTTAAGCCACGATGAACATGCACTATACCTTGAAACCCTTAGTCGACTTCTACCTCCAGCACGACAACAACTACTATATTGGCACCTTGCTCAAGCGAAGAACATCCAAGGACAGCCAGTTGACTACCAATCCTTACGCACCAGTGAATTAAACCTTGGACCAGAGTCATTCAACCACTGCCACCACATCATTGTCCACTCCTTGAGGACAGGATACCGCTTGTTCTACTTAGCTTGGACATACATCAGCTACTATCGTCTCACTGTCCAGTTCTACCACCTACGTCTCAACAGAATACAAAGGGAAAACCAATCTTACGTCCAACTTGCAGTTGTACCAGGAATACACAACACCTTCGATTGGGAAACTAACTCGTGGTTGTACGACGCAGACTATAATCAACCTTGGGCAATTACCAGCCCAGACGCCTCATATACTGGTCCCCCTGCGTACTATTCTGTCCCAGCAATCCTAGAAGCCTCAAGTCTCGCCCCTCGACCCCTCACACCGATTCAGACCACTGTCCCAACTAGCCAAGAACTGTTGGTCTGCCAGCACAGAAGATACTGAGTCAAATCCGTGGACAGCAAGGTGTAACTGCAAAACAGAGTATTGCACGTGCAACTTTCGACCAGACACACCTCCTACTCCTGACGGAATTACCTTGTGGACGCCAGGCGATTACCACCTCCCCATTCGATAAATCTGGCTCCTCGACACAGGAGACGCGCGTCATCCCAACGACCCCCTGAGAGAGAAACAGTTCCCAACGCAAGAGGTTTTCTTGTTGAAAGACCATTACCTCCTACCCCTCCTGACGCCTACTTACCCTTGTTTACCAATCGTATTCCTACCCCTATTGTACCTATCCAACCCTTTGCATCACCCCTTGTTGAATCCCCTGATAGTGCCGATCTTAGGAGTACTGATTTACACTGCTACCTACCAGAACAATCCTTCTTAGCATTAAACCTACCTACACGTTCAAGGAGAGAATTAATTCGAATTCAAGAATTATTGTACCCAAGCTTGGCATCAACGACTGACACACTTTATAGTTTACAAGCACCCCACCAAGGAAATAAGTGACTTTGCCATCTCTCCAGCAGAATTTGAAGGATATCTGTGGAAAACCCGAGTAGTTCTAACACAAAGCAGCATTACTGAAGGAATACTCCCAAATCCAATTAAGAAAACATCAAGGAAGACCCGATACCATTCGACTAAAGCCAGCCTACACCATTGCATATCCTTGGAACAACGGCCATTGGACTATAACAGTTGTCTAGATCTATGAGCACTAGGAGAGACATCACTGACGAAGAAGAAAATCTAATCCCACTCCTATTTGAAAACCTCAGTTACGACACCCAAGATCACTGTTACCGAGGAAAATTTGCAGGCACACCTATTATCAACCACGGAAATCTTTCTGACACTTGGTTATACGAAGACGATAACGACGAAGTTACCACCGAACAACTTAAAGCAGCAGCCCCAGGAGCAGAGAACGTTCAAGACTTCAACCCCTATAACTACACAGGCCTCTTCCTAGACAAACCAGTCAAGTGGAGCCGTTCTAGAAAACATTGGGTTTACTATAACAATCGAGAAGTCGATTTCACAGCCAGAACACCTCAAGAAGTTACCGCTATCCTAGGAACTGCTCAGAGCACTCGAAGCACCACCCCAGGACCTTCTACTCGGCATAATACCCAACAACCTACTCCTCATACAACTAGCAATGTACCACAAGCAGTCCCTCGAACGCTCACTCCAACTAGAATCCAATTACAAGGTTCAGCCCCACCTATTGTTACAGCTGCAACAACTCAGAACCCCACCATGTCAAACAATCCATGCCTTGTTGGAACAGCACCAGAACCCTTTGACGGAAAGGCTGATAATGCAGAAGCCTTTTGGGCAGCTTTGGCCAATTATTACTACATCAATGGCGACTCCTTTACAGATGAAAGCAAGAAAGTTGCCACTGCACTAACCCACTTTAAAGTAGGAACACCCGCCGGAGCGTGGGCTAGAGAACAAACCACCAAGGCTATGGCTCATACTGTAGCAGACTATGGGTCATGGGATGACTTCAAGAAAGCCTTTGCCAATCACTTCATCCCTGCAGAAGCAGAGTTGGCCTCCGCTAATACCATGCACACCTATTATCAAGGAAAACTACCATTTAATGAATGGTATCAGAAATGGTCACACCATGCGTCACGAGCTACCACCGATGAAAGAACAAAGATGTACGCATTTAGGAAGAACATTAACCCGGCCTTACATCAGAAAATATTGGGAATCACACCGACACCAACTACACTTGCAGCCCTTGTCAAAGCAGCAAGAGAATTCGACAACCTTTTCCACCTATACAACTCCACTGCTTTTCGAGGAGGACGCTCTGTGTGGGCCTGAGGATTAAACACTCAAGGATCAGATAATCCATTGGAGATTAACTTGTACCAAGGAGAACCCAATGAACGACCCTGGGAATCCAGAAGTGAAAGGAAACCCCTCACAGATGCAGAGAAAGAATTTTGATGCAAGAACAATCTCTGTTATTATTGTGGAAAGAAGAATCATATGGCAAATCAATGTAGAGCAAAGAAAGCAGCTCAAGGATGCCAACGACAAGGATCTCACCCCCAAACAGTCAGAGCTACTGTTACACCATTTTCCTTTTACGTTTACTTCTTACCTTTTGCTATGGACTGCTTGCTTGCGTACGTCCCTTTACCTACTGGTCTTGTGATCTCTTACGTCTTGTGACCCTTTCTGTGTTATCATGTGATCCATACACGTCCAGGTAACACTGGATTGCTGTTACTTTCCCTTTGTTTGGTTCTCTTTCCATTTATGTTCACTTCTTAGTTTCGACTGTGCAATGCTGCGCACCTACTGTGCAGCACAGTTACTTGGTTCTGACTCATTCGTGGCCTCATTCCTATGACTCCTACTTATTATGACTCCTACTATACTAGTAGCACAGTCAAAGCGCAGCTATTGCTGCGCTTCTCCTGTATATATAAGCTCAGTACTTTGTGACCAAAGCCCTAAGCTTGGTCTCTTGTAGAATCCAACCTACTCTTGTCCAAACATATTCGCCTGCAACCCACTTCACTCTCACAAACTTAACCCACAACTACCTCTCCATTTCATCAACTCTCAACACACCATCTACCATCTACTCTTCGCTTTTCCCTTCCTTCCCTAAGAGTCTCTCTTCACTCTCCTGAGAAGAGCTCTCCTCCTTTAAGACCTACCTTCCTCTACTCTCTCTGCGTTGTTCAAAGTCCCGACGGACTTGAACGCATATAGCTAGTGGAACCAGCCCTAGTCTATCCCATTACAAACTTACCCTAGTCTCTCAACGGACCGAGTCGTACTAGGAAGGGTCTATTGGCCATAACCTGTTTAGCATAAAACACTTCGACCGCTGCAGGGATCCTTACTCATTATACACGGGAACCAGCCCGTTTCTTGAACGCCTCTCTATCATCGACTTGCTTTCTGCTTGCGAACTGACACGGCTAGTTACTGTGACAGCTACAACCATCCAAGATGAAAACATCAAACCTGCGCAAGAAGAACCCGTTCCTGTCGCATCACTAACGACTTGGAGAGAAACACTTGCAGATTCAATCCTCCGCCCAAGATCTGCTCCTATGGATTTTGAATTGGACCCCCTTCTGCACCGAGGAGGGACGCGGTCCAAATCAGTATGATACAAAGAGAAATCAATTACCCCAAGATTTTTACCAAGAATATTCGCTCCCCTTCCATTGCCTTGAAAGTTACCTTAGTAGGGAAGACAAGCGGCAAAGAAATCGGTGCAAGAGCCCTGCTCGACAGTGGAGCAGAAGGAATGATAATCCATGAACGATTTGCACAAAGACACCACCTGCACCTTCGAACTATGACCAAACCCTTGCCAGCACAAAATGTAGACGGAACACAAAATGCCAATGGACTAATATGTTTTAGCACCATCCAAAGACTTCGCATTCAAGCGCACACAGGTGCCACTCATGATGAACAAGCAGAATTCCTTGTCACTAACATTGGAGATCACGACATTATCTTAGGAACAGATTGGCTACGACACCACAACCCAGATATTGATTGGGCAAATGATACAATCACACTGAGGAACTTCCCTCGAACTTGTCTTACCACACACCCAAGCATAACCATTGCATCTGCATCTGGAATGCGGAATTACCAAATACAAGTGCTTACTTTCCCTGAAGAAGAAGAACCCGAGTTTACAGACGTTGCTGCACTAATCTTCCCAGATACTGAAGGACCATTGAACCCATGTGTTGACGAACAAATCCATGATGCGTTTAGCCCAATAACAATCAGCATAAGAGCCAAATCAACCACAGCTACCAAGCTAGCCAATGCAGAAATGCCCCCCAAGACATTAGACGAACTTATCCCTGCCCAGTTCTTGAAATGGCGAAAGGTTTTCGATGAACAAGCTTCCCAACGCCTTCCTGCTCACCAACCATGGGACCATACAATCAATCTGAAACCAGGGATTGCCTGACGCGATTCTGGTATCTATCGACTTACTCCTAAAGAACTACAAGCCCTAAAAGAATACCTAAATGAACACTTGAAAAGAGGCACTATCCAACCATCAAAAGCAGCTATTGCCAGTCCATTCTTCTTTGTAGAAAAGAAAGGTGGAAGTCTATGACCAGTACAAGACTACTGAGCCCTGAACACAGCAACGATTAAAGACGCCTACCCACTACCTTTGATTCCTGAATTAATTGACAAACTCCAAGGAGCCCAATACTTTACCAAGTTTGATGTACGATGGGGATACAATAACATCCGTCTAAGAAAAGGCGATGAACACCTCACAGCATTCAAGACACCATTAGGACTCTTTGAACCTTTAATAATGACATTTGGTCTCTGCAACACCCCAGCCACTTTCCAACGCTTTATAAACACCATCCTAGCAGAATACATTGCCACAGAACAAGTGGTCGTTTACCTAGATGATATACTAATCATGGCGCAAACCTTGAATGAACTAGATGACTGGATGCATAAGGTCCTAAAGACACTCCAAGACCACGACTTATACTTGAAACCAGAGAAATGTGCTTTCCGACAAACCTCTATTAGTTACCTAGGCATCAATATCTCCCAAGGACGAATATCCATGGACCAAGAGAAGTTAATAGGCATTACAAAATGGCCTACTCCGACCAATGTTACAGAAGTACAAGCATTTCTAGGGATTTGCAACTTCTATTGATGATTTATCCACCAATACTCACGAATGGCATGACCCTTGTTTAATCTAACAAAGAAAGAACACCCCTTTAAATGGGAAGACGATGAAGAACAAGCATTCAGAAAATTAATTCAAGTGTTCACAACAGCCCCAGTCCTTATGTTACCTGATCACACAAAACCCTTTCGACTCATCTGCAACACAAGTGACTTTGCAGTTGGCGCAATCTTAGAACAACCTGATGAATTTAACAGATACCACCCAGTAGCCTATTTTTCAAAATCCTTAGACCCTGCACAATGAAATTACATGATCTACGATAAAGAACTCCTTGCCATCATCTCATCCCTCTGGCACTTCCGACACTACCTTGAAGGCGCTGCACACCCCATTGATCTATGGACAGACCACAATAATTTGACATACTTCATGACAAAACAAAAACTCACGCGATGTCAAGCCCGATGGGCGCTCCTTCTCAGCAACTTTGACTTTGCCATCACCCATCACCCAGGAACCATGAACAAAGCAGACGGTCTGTCCAGGCGGCCAGACTTTAAAGAGGGGATACAAAACGAAAATGATGGAAAGGTGCTCCTAGATGACAAATATTTTAAAATTAGAGCAACACGCACCTCTGCCACAGAACCAATCAGTGACCAAGAACTTTGACAACAACTGCGATCTAGCAAAGAATACGACCCAGAAGTGTCTAACGCATTAGCAATCATTATAAAGAATGGACCAAGACGATTATCCAAAGGCTTACAAGACTGGAACCTCAAAGATGGACTAATATTATTCAAAGGAAAAGTCTACATCCCAAAAAATGACACCCTACGAAAGAAAATTCTGAAACTACATCATGACTCCCTCGCCACCAGACATCCTGGCCAATGGAAAACTTACGAACTAATCAGCCGAAACTATTGGTGGCCAGGAATGCTAACCTATGTCAAAGGTTATGTAGACGGTTGCGCAATTTGCCAAAGTACAAAAAACCGCCCAAAGACAGAAACACCCCTCGTACCAATTACACCAGCTGGAGAAGTATGGAAGAGCATTACCATGGACTTTATCACGGACCTACCAAATTCACAAGGATTTGACAGCCTCCTAGTCATGGTAGATCAGTTCAGCAAAGCAATAATCATTACCCCCTGCCACAAGACAATCACAGCGGATGAAACAGCAACACTAATCGTGAACAATGTCTGGAGAAGAATAGGTCTCCCAACGCAAATAATATCAGACAGAGGCCCGCAATTCGCAGCAAAAGTCACTCAAGAACTATGGAAGAAATTAAATGTCAAGGTATCATTGAGCACAGCATATCACCCTGAAACAGATGGAGAAACAGAACGAGTTAACCAAGAACTAGAACAATACCTACGAATATTTTGCAACCACCAAGCAGACAATTGGGCAGAACTAATTGCCTTTATGGAGTTTGCACATAATGCCAGACAACACAGTGCTACAAACAAACCCCCTTTTGAGGTCTGGTATGGCTTTAACCCAACATTTGCTCCGCCCCTTGCTTTTGCATCAAAGTTCCCTTCAATCCAAGAAAGACTAACAAGACTAGACCAACTCAGAAAAGAAGTAGCTGCCTCCCTGAACCGAGCAGCTGAAATCATGAAGCAATCAGGACCCCAAACCTCCACATTTCATTTTAAAGAAGGGGATCAAGTATGGTTGGAAGCCACAAATCTACAAACCACTCACCCAAAAGCAAAACTAGCCCCTCAATGCTATGGACCATTCAAAGTCATCACTGCCTATCCAGTAAATGTTCGCCTCGAGCTACCAAAGTCCTGGAAGATACACCCAGTCTTTCACCATTCCCTGATTAAACCTTACAAAGAAACCACTGCCCACAGTCCTAACTTCTCAAACCTGCCACCAATACTAGTTGAAGGAGAAGAACAATATGAAGTAGAACAGATCTTAAACTCTTGGCTCTCCCCAAACTGCAAAGGGATCCAATACCTAGTTAAATGGAAAGGTTACACTGCCGCAGAAAACACTTGGGAACCAGCATCTAACCTATCAAAAGCGCAACTACTTGTTAAAGACTTCCATCAGAAATATCCGAAGGCGCTTAAAATGATTCCCACCAGGAGTGACTGTTGAGATCTGCACTGCCCAGAGTCTCAGGTGTGTTGTGATGTGATCACAACTCGAATGCGCTGATGCGTCGGATCACCCAGACTGGGCATCACCGGCTCAGCTCATACGCTGCAGCACGCGTTAGTTACATTGATAGAGTGATTTAGGACAATCGGTAGCTACTTACAACTGATCCTCGGACTTACTTAGTGATCCGTGATGGTAGTTAACTGTACTGCATCTAGTGGCGGTCTCAGGTACTTAAGAACACCACAAAGTACGTAGATCACTTCAGTTTTGTGTCAACCAAACTGAAGTGAGTATTTACACTATGACATCTTATCTCACAGTACTGACGATGCGTTGTAGCTATTGTCTGATAGGTACATTATTTATATAAGTTTTGTGTCAACCAAACTGAACTATTGTCTGATAGATCTGCCTGCGATCTTATCATCTGCTGCTATCTAATCACACATACTGCGTCTATTTTCAACAGGTTATGGGCCCTGCCCGTATCTAAAATCCACAGAGATCACCACACACGTTTATTCCTATAACACCTCCCTTCCCCACAAACCTCTGTCATCAGATGACATCTTACTCCCTTGGCCCCTGGAACCAAAGGATTGATGTGCGCGCAGTTACATCACGTGTGTCAAGACACGTACTGCTGATCACTAAGGACTCAGGAGCAGGTGGGCAAGGGTCAGAACAGATGGTACGCGGCGAAGGCGGCATTGAACAGGAGGACGAGCCAAACGACGAGGAGGTACCAGATGGGGACTGGTAGATGTTGCAAGAGACAAAGGCGAAGGCTAGAGGCCAGTGTAGCGAGGGGGCTTTAAACAAGGCGGTCGTTGAAGAGTACCTTGAAGACGAGAGTAGACTTTAAACTGAGTGGTCGCAGGGGAGTACCCAGGAGGATGAGAGTATCACAAATGGACAGTCTGACGACTGCCATGCTTCATTGGGGCTTATATACAGTGTACAAGGTTGATTACAAAGAACTAGGACTATTCTAGACTCCTTGGTACCATCCAATAGGACTACAGAGGCATAAACTCGCTTGTGTTGAGCTTCAGGCTTACTGAGCGCATTACTGATCATTGTGGAGCGATGACATCATTATGATGTCACTGTGGAGTGCTTAGTGAGCCTATGAGGTCACTGTGGAGTCGCTCAGTCAGCTATGATGTCATTTGAGCCTTGATGACGTCAGATGATTTATGCAATAGTTTCTAAGAGTTTGTGCCGCTGTTTCGGGTCCTTGGTGGCTGGATGGCCATGTGGCTGCCACGCGATGATTACCTGATTAGGAAACGGGTGCCTGGTCGTGTTATAGTGCCTTTGCAATAGCGATATCTTGTACCGCAGGAGGGATAGCCCAGAAAATGGAAGGGAGTCAGCAATGCAAAGCGAGAGAGGTCTCTCTTGAGTGAAATAGGACAATCTTTGGCCAGGACCTGGCCTTGATTCGTAACATTCATCCCCTCTTTATAGACTTGTTGCTCCTGCAACGGTAGGGACTTGTTTCTTTGGAGGGTGGAGTAGTTTGCATATGAGAAGTCGAAGTCTGTTCTTCTGTGGGGAATTCTTTCCTGTTCTGGGGATAGCTGTAGTCGATTGAGTGCATGTGATCGCCGGGGTTCTCTGAAAAGTTTGTTGGTAACAAGGATAAAGATAGTCATTGACGGAGGTCATGATGAGGGTTGTTGATTTAGGGGTCACTCCTGGTGGGAATCGTTTTAAGTGCCTTCAGATATTTCCGATGGAAGTCTTTAACAAGTAATTGCGCTTTTGATAGGTTAGATGCTGGTTCCCAAGTGTTTTCTGCGGCAGTGTAACCTTTCCATTTAACTAGGTATTGGATCCCTTTGCGGTTTGAGGAGAGCCGAGAGTTTAGGATCTGTTCTACTTCATATTGTTCTTCTCCTTCAACTAGTATTGGTGGTGGGTTTGAGAAGTTAGGACCGTGGGCAGTGGTTTCTTTGTAAGGTTTTATCAGGGAATGGTGAAAGACTGGGTGTATCTTCCAGGACTTTGGTAGTTCGAGGCGAACATTTACTGGATAGGCAGTGATGACTTTGAATGGTCCATAGCGTCGAGGGGCTAGTTTTGCTTTTGGGTGAGTGGTTCGTAGGTTTGTGGCTTCCAACCATACTTGATCCCCTTCTTTAAAACGAAATGTGGAGGTTTGGGGTCCTGATTGTTTCATGATCTCAGTTGCTCGGTTCAGGGAGGCAGCTACTTCTTCTCTGAGTTGGTCTAGTCTTGTTAGTCTTTCTTGGATTGAAGGGAACTTTGATGCAAAAGCAAGGGGCGGAGCAAATGTTGGGTTAAAGCCATACCAGACCTTGAAAGGGGGTTTGTTTGTAGCACTATGTTGTCTGGCATTATGTGCAAACTCCATAAAGGGAATTAGCTCTGCCCAATTGTCCACTTGGTGATTACAAAATATTCGTAGGTATTGTTCTAGTTCTTGGTTAACTCGTTCTGTTTCTCCATCTGTTTGAGGGTGATATGCCGTGCTCAATGATACCTTGACATTTAATTTCTTCCATAGTTCTTGAGTGACTTTTGCTGCGAATTGAGGGCCTCTGTCTGATATTATTTGTGTTGGGAGGCCTACTCTTCTCCAGACATTGTTCATGATTAGTGTTGCTGTTTCATCTGCTGTGATTGTCTTGTGACAGGGGGTAATGATTATTGCTTTGCTGAATCGATCTACCACGACTAGGAGGCTGTCAAAGCCTTGTGAAATCGGTAGGTCCGTGATAAAGTCCATTGTAATGCTCTTCCATACTTCTCCAGCTGGTGTAATTGGTACGAGGGGTGTTTCTGTCTTTGGGCGGGTTCTTTGTACTTTGGCAAATTGCGCAACCATCTACATAACCTTTGACATAGGTTAGCATTCCTGGCCACCAATAGTTTCGGCTGATTAGTTCATAAGTTTTCCATTGGCCAGGATGTCCGGTGGTGAGGGAGTCATGATGTAGTTTCAGAATTTTCTTTCGTAGAGTGTCGTTGTTTGGGATGTAGACTTTTCCTTTGAATAATATTAGTCCATCTTCGAGGTTCCAGTCTTGTAAGCCTTTGGATAGTCGCCTTGGTCCATTCTTTATAATGATTGCTAACGTGTTATATACTTCTGGGTCATAGTCTTTGCTAGATCGTAGTTGTTGTCGAAGTTCTTGGTCACGGATTGGCTCTGTAGCAGAGGTGCATGTTGCTCTAATTTAAAAAAATTTGTCATCTAAGAGCACCTTTCCATCATTTTCGTTTTGTATCCCCTCTTTAAAGTCTGGCCGCCTGGACA
>JAGFNK010000293.1:0-65508 GCA_025769875.1 Russula earlei | reverse complement strand
GCCCATCTAGAGTACCAGGAGGATTTGACTCCCCAGAACCTGGTCATCTTCCGACTCTGGTAACAGGAGGACAACATACAGTAGTGGCACCCCCGCCACCACCTCCGTCTCCTACATGAACAACATGAGCCCCTGCCCCTCCAGTCAGAGCTCCAGCAGCACCAGCACTGCCCGCACCATCAATGCCACCAGCACCACCACCAGTAGTAACTGCACAAGCAGTACCACCAGTACCCTTTGTACCACCAGCTCCAGCTCCACCACCACCTCCTGTACCACCTGCTCCAATGGCAGCACCAGCACCTGCCCAGGTACAACAAAATTGTATCATTGGGACCACCCCAGAGGCCTTCGATGGCAAAGCGGACAATGCAGAGACATTCTGGGCCACCTTAGACAACTATTACTATATCAACCTCGACTCATTCCTGGACAAAGGAAAGAGGGTTGCAACTGCCCTTACACACTTCAAAATTGGTACCCTAGCAGGGACTTGGGCTCGAGAACTAACAACAAAGGCCCAAGCCTTACAGCCAATCAATTATGGCTCTTGGCAAGACTTTAAGACAGTGTTTGCTGATCATTTTATCCCAGCAGATGCACAGTTAGAATCAAATGCCTTAATGCACTCCCTTCAACAAGGCAATACCCCATTCAATGAATGGTACCAGAAGTGGTCCCATCATGCAACTCGCTCACAAGCAGATGAGAATACCAAAATGTTTGCTTTTGCTGTAACCTGAATCAGGGAATCCACACCAAAATATTGGGCATAATCCCTGCCCCCACTACCTTAGTGGCACTAGTCAAGAAGGTGCACGAGTTTGATCAAGTATACCACATGTGGATGTCACCATCATTCTATACCAGAAAGCCACCTGTACAAACGAGGGGTCTAACCACTAATGACCCAGACATCCCAGTAGAAATTAATCTCTACCAAGGGGAACCAGGCAAACAGCACTGGAATACCAATGCTCCATGTAACACTCTCACAAAGGCTGAGAAGCAACGACACACAGAACTGAAACTGTGCTACTATTGCGGCAAACCCAACCATATGGCCAAAGACTGCAGGTCTAAGAAAGCTGCTGCTCATGCTCGCCACCCTGGACAATCCTCGCAGACAGCAGTCCATTCAGCTACCATTCAGGAAGAACAACCTGAACAGAAAGACACTGACCCAGTTCCTATTGCTTCTCTTGTAACTTGGCAAGAGAGTCTCACCGCTAACATTCCACATCCCCATTCTGCTCCGATGGATTTTTGATAGAACCCCTTAGTGCACCGCTAAGGAATACAGTACAGATTGCCACTATACCAGTACAAATCAATTACCCCAAAGTCTTTACAAAGAATATAAGATCCCCTTCCATAGCCTTGAACGTAACACTTGTGGGGAAACTTAGTGGCAAGGAAATCGGTGCAAGTGCCCTCATAGATAGCAGGGCAGAAGGGATGATAATCCATGAACAATTCATAAATCAGCATAACCTACACCTTTGCAGTTTACAAAAGCCCCTACCAGCACAGAATGTGGATGGCACCACAAATACTGATGGCTTAATTAGATATAGCACCATCCAGAGACTTCACATTAAAGCAACAGGAGGAACACATGATGAGCAAGCAGAATTCCTTGTTACTAACATAGGAGACCATGATATTATCCTAGGCACTGACTGGCTAAGACACCATAACCTGGACATTAATTGGACCAACGATACTATCACACTGCAAAACTGCCCAGAAACATGTGTAATGACACGACCCTCCATCATGGTCCCATTGACACACAGTACACGTGGAGGGTCAATAAAAGCCCTCACTTTCCCAGAAGATGAAGAACCATCATTCAAAGACATAGCAGTGTTAATATTTCGAGACACCATGGATGAGGAACCCCTTGCCAACCAACAAATTCATAATGCCTTCCAGTGCCATACACTACGCATCCAAGCAAAGAGTACAACATCTACCAAGCTGGCAAGAGATAGCCAGCCGACACAGTCCCTTGAGGAACTAATCCCAACTGAATTCAAGGTCTGGCAAAATGTGTTTGACAAACAAGCCTCCCAATGCCTCCCTGCTCATGCACCATGGGACCATGCCATTAACCTCAAACCAGGTACCCCACATAAAGACTGTGGCATTTATAGGCTCACGCCAAAGGAGTTAACAGCATTAAAAGAATATCTAGATGAACACCTCAGGAGAGGGACTATTTGTCCCTCCAAAGCACCAATAGCTAGCCCATTCTTCTTCATAGAGAAGAAAGGCAGTGCCCTACGCCCAGTACAGGACTATCAAGGTCTTAATGCTGCCACTATCAAAGATGCCTACCCACTACCATTGATCCCAGACCTCATTGACACACTACAGGGGGCACAATACTTCACAAAGTTCAATGTATGATGGGGATACAATAACATTTGACTTTGACAAGGGGATGAACACCTAGCAACCTTTAAGACACCCTTAGGCCTCTTTGAACCACTTATTATGACCTTTGGTCTATGCAATGCACTAGCCACATTCCAATGATTCATGAACAACATCTTAACACCATTAATTGCCACAGGGCATGTTGTGGTATATCTAGATGACATACTAATCTTGGCAAACACCATTCAAGATTTAGATTGATGGACACATAAAGTCCTCAAAATCCTACAGGAACATGACTTATACCTTAAACCAGAGAAGTGCACATTCCGTCAAACATCCATCAGCTATTTAGGCATACACATATCTCAGGGACACATATCTATGGACTCTGACAAACTAATCAGCATAACAGTGGCCAACCCCTAGTAATGTTACCAAAGTTCAAGCCTTCCTAGGCTTTTGTAACTTCTACAGATGGTTCATACACCAATATTCCCATTTAGCCTGACCATTGTTCAATCTAACCAAGAAGGATCACCCATTTCATTGGGGACCGGAAGAGGAAAAAGCCTTCTGCATCTTCATTGTGGCGTTCACAAAAGCACCCATCGTAGCACTACCAGACCATTCACAACCATTCCACTTGATCTGCAATGCAAGCGATTTTGCAGTTGGCTCCATTTTAGAAAAACCGGATGAACTAAACCAGTACCACCCAGTTGCATACTTTTCCAAATCATTGGACCCAGCTCAAAGAAACTATATGATCTACGACAAAGAACTCCTAGCCATAGTTTCCTCCCTTTGGCACTTCCAACATTACTTAGAAGGAGTTAAACACCCAGTAGAGTTGTGGACAGACCACAACAACCTCACATACTTCATGACAAAACAGAAACTCACCCATCATCAAGCTCAATGGGCCTTACAACTTAGCACATTCAATTTTCATATCATACACCACCCCGGAACCCTGTCACCAACTGGGGGCAGTGTCACTGACAAATCGGTTCATGCATGAGATGGGCGCAGAGAGTCAAGTGAGACACTAAGTCTTCATGAGTTTTGGGGGTCTTAGAGATGATACTGCCAAAGCAGATATGTTCCACGGAAGGGGGAAGTCACAAATAAGTCTTTGCGTTGAGAGGACTTATGAGTGATGGAGGTTTCAGACAAATTGCTTGATGTCTTGCAAGCCTACAAGTTCCAAAGCAGGAATCCAGTGATATTCACAGGAGAACAAGCTTAGGGCTTGTTCTTGTCAAATGGCAGTCTTATATACATGTAGAATACTATATCAAATTGTATCTGCAAGGTAACAACAAGGTGATCATACTGGAACATGCAGGAAACAGCTGGTACATGCAAGGCTAAGTGAGTCATTAAACACACAGGAAACTTGAGACATGTCCAGGTAGGCTTGCCAAGTTGCTGGTCCGGTCCGATGTACCGGTACTTGTGACAAACCCAAAACAAAGCAGATGGTCTGTCCAGGCAGCCAGACTATAAAGAGGGGATGCATGAAAATGATGCCAGGGTCCTGCTGGACCAACAATTTTTTAAAATCAGAGCAACCTGGTCATCATCCACTGAACCCATTGGAGACTTTGAACAGAGAAAACAACTACACTCCAGTAAGGGGTATGACCCAGAGGTCAAAGCAGCATTAGAAACCATCTTAACAAATGGCCCATGATGACTAACAAAAGGCCTTCAAGACTGGAACCTAGAAGACAAACTAATCCTCTTTAAAGGAAGGGTCTATGTTCCAAAGTCAGATTCACTGTGACAAACAATTTTCAAGATGTACCATGATTCCCCAGCCACAGGCCACCCAGGCCAATGGAAGACATATGAACTCATAAGTTGCAACTACTGGTGGCCAGGAATGCTAACCTTTGTAAAAAGCTATGTGGATGGGTGTGCAGAGTGCCAAAGCACAAAGAATCGCCCAGCCACGATGGTGTCATGAACCATTCTCCGGAGAGGGCCCTTGAAGGACCCTTCCTTATAGGAGGAAACCCAGCCTCTATGGTGTCACCCTGTTCACACGAGCAAAAGGGGTGAGTAGAGGTGTCCACAATATCGCGCGTGCATTGTTGCGCGAGCGATTCTCGGCACAATTGACATACAGCAAGCCCCACTTAATGGCAACCCTTCCAGCAGTAAAGCACAGTATTAGGGCCCTTCTAGGGACCCTTTAAGACGACTCTAGGTGCTCTACAAGGAGTACTAACCCGGTATCAAAGACTCTACAACGTGTTATTAGATCAACTCTAATAACTATAGAACGAACTATAAGGCAATACTAAGGACCTTAGTAGAAGTATTAGGGTCGACTCTAAGGACCCTAATAGAACTATATAAGGGCCTTATAAGATAACACTATTCTCTAACCAAACTATAAGTCCTCAAATGACCGGCCCTAAACTAACTAACAGGAAATGAATCAGGTACTCACACGTGCATTAAAGCAGTGAACACGTGGACAATGGAAGCTCTTACTCATCAAGAGAAGCCTTCTTACTCAGCAGCTTACTGAGCATGACTGAGCATGCTCAGTAAGCGTCCTCCGACTTCTTACTCATCACTCTATTGTGCTTGATAACAAGGTTATGACTTGTTCCCTATTTAGCAGTTCTCTTGTAGTACTGTATATAAGCGCTCAATAAAGTAGCAGACAGTCCTTAGACTGTCCATTTGTTTACGGCACTCTCTATCCCTGGGATACTCCTTTAAAGGACCGTCCCCTTTGTGACTATTCTGGCTTCTTCTCTGCGTGACTGTTCGTCTCTCACAGTAACAGTGCCTCTCTGGTATCTGTTACTACTCTGGATCCTACTTCTTGCCCACGCCGTCTTGGACGTCTATCGACTCATCGTTGAGCTTACCCCTCGCTCTTGAACTGGATAGTTCAACAGTGAGTCCTGACAGATGGTACCACTAGTGCCCATCACCCCGGCAGGAAAAATCTGGGACAGTATCACAATGGATTTCATTGTAGACCTCCCCCTATCACAAAGATATGACAGCTTGCTAGTAGTGGTCAACCACTTCAGCAAGGCCATTATCATCACCCCATGTCACAAGACCATTACCACAGAAGATAACACCTCCCTAATCATGAATAATGTGTGGAGATGTGTAGGACTTCCATCCCAAATTATTTCCAATTGGGGCCCCCAGTTCACAGCAAAGGTAACTCAAGAATTGTGGAGGAAATTGAACGTCAAGTCCTCCCTCAGCACAGCATACCACCCCCAGACCGATGGCGAAACAGAAAGGGTCAATCAAGAATTAGAACAATACCTAAGAATCTTCTGCAACCATCAGCAAAATAACTGGGCAGAACTAGTACCCTTCATGGAATTTGCCCATAATGCACACACTCATAGTGCCACCCACAAAGCCCCCTTCAAAAAATGGTACAGCTTTAACCTAGTATTTGCCCCACCCACTGGTTTTACCACCAAATTCCCATCAGTCCAAGAGCAACTACAATGATTGGACCAACTCCAAGACAAAGTCACAGCATCACTTCGACATGCAGCAGCCATCATGGGACAATCTAGCGAACACAACCCAGTGTTCAAGTTCAAGGAAGGGGACCTAGTCTGGCTAGAAGCTACCAACCTAAAGACAACACACCCTAAGGCAAAACTAGCCCCTAGACAGTACAGGCCTTTTAAAGTTGTCACTGCATACCCAGTCAATGTATGACTGGAGTTACCCAAGATGTGGAAGATCCACCCTGTCTTCCATAATTCTCTAATCAAGCCATACAAAGAGACCATAGCCCATGGTCCCAATTTCAAACGTCCAACCCCCTGTTAAGGCTCCAAAGTGCCTTAAATAAGATCAATGGTCGCGTCTATAAACGCGTCCTACCAATGCAGATATGCTTGAGTCAAGCAAGCAATACTCGTGGAGGGGAAGGAGTGTTAGATCCTTCTAGAGTATGACAACAAGATGAGAGGGGCTCTGCAGACGGGGTAGGAGTCAACTGTTTGGGATTGGCAAACTAAGTCGAGCTTAAGGCTCAACTGTTTCTACTGGAGGCTTTATATAGCCCTACAGGGATAAGGTTCATACTACTGTAGTACTGGTTGGTGCTATAGAAGCAAAAGGCAGCTCATAGAAGCGAGGTTGCTTCTATGTAAACGATCTCGGTGCTGGAAGCATTAAGTGCTTCCCCAATCAAGGAATCAACGTACGTGGCGGTACAGGAACATCTGGGACAGAAGCAATGCTACTCATTGCTTCTTCAGTACATCCTCTGAAAGATACGATCAACGCGCTCCGAATGTGATATCAAGGAACATAAACGATCAAGATCTGACGCACGCATAATGCAAACGGTGCAGTCCATAGTTCAGGTGTTCCGGCATCTTCCGGACCCCAAACCACTCGGTAACATTACCCCTCCTTCAGATTGGTGGTCCCACACACCAATGATTCTAAAATCGAGTGGTGGGGTCAACGCCATCATCATCTAGGGGAGGAGGTGATGTGGTGAAGGTGTATCGGCCTTCTTCTTCTGCCTCATAGGCAGCCAATGCTGAGGCCACTATCGCCTCTGACTCCTCAGCAGTGGCTGAAGGAGACATGATCTGTGGGAGTCTGTCAGAGTCCCTAGGTAACCTCCGGACTGGAGGTGTGTCTGAGCGAAGAGGAGTCGTAGTGAAAGGTTCTTGAAAGGTCCTGGACCCTTCTCCTTTCACTACCTGCAAAATGCGCGGGTTAGCAGTGTCCTCCCTCTCCTGGTCGGACTTCCTCTTCCTGCTCGGGTGTGCCTGTTCCCATCCTCGGTGGAAAGGGCATGATCTGATTGGTGTATAGGAACGATGATAGGGAGGCACTAGGCAATGTGAGGCAGCGTCTGCTGCCAGTTGGTCATGGCAATACTGGTGGGGCAGTGGACAGTACTTGTTAAAATGTCCTACCTCGCCACAATACTTGCATCGGTTCCTTTTCCTCCTCCCTTCTATCATGTTCAGCTGCTGAGGCTCCGGAATGAAGTCAGCCGTTGCAGTAGACGCTTCCCCACTGCTGCTATAGGAATAGAGCTCTGGGGGGAAGGGTTTGGTGATGCTTCTGATCCTGCCCCTCCTCGAAGGCGCATACCGGACATGGTTTGGAGGACATTCATCTCCTCTTCCGAATACCCTTGCACTGTCGTAGGTGTGGGGCTGGCTGGTACTGGTTCTGGGTCAGAGGTAGCATACCCTTGAGCGATGTCTGCCAAAGGCAGCTGAGGGACGAAGACGGGTAGAGGGGGAGTGGGCTGCCCAGCTCGGTAGTTGGTGAGGAGTTCTTCAGCCCAGACACCTGGAGGGGTTTCTCCCTGGCTACAGCCTGCTTCAATGAACTCCCAACAACGTGAGCGTACTTTGGCTGCCGCCATTCTCTCCTTGGCTTCAGCCCTGTCTCTCTCTACTCCTCGCTTCTCAGCTAGGTACTTGCTGAGCTTGTAGCGCAGCTGCTTCTCCTCTTCCTCAAGCACCTTATAGTTAGCTTCCAGCGTCTCTTGTAAGGTGTAGAGATGGTCCAAGCGGTAGAGTTCTGCCTGCAGCCCATAGTCGCCTAGCAGGTAGAGGGTCTGTCTCCAGCGCCCTTCGAACTGCCTCTCTGTGTCAAAGCAGTCTAAGTCATGTTCGTCTTGGCCATAGTTATAGAGGTTATAGCAAGGGGTGGCCTGGAGGATCTCACCATAGTCTGCATGGCCTTCTCCATTCTTCCCCCTCACTCTCGGCTCTCCCAAGGCAACGTCATAGGCCACATACCTGGCCGGTTTGTTGCCCCAAGTCATGCCATCAGGGATGTCAATCCCTGTGTGGTGTCTGTCAGCATCCCATCATACCCAAGGCTCTCCAGGGTGGGCATCCTGGGCAAGAGTGCTGGTGGGGGACGTCACATCCCAATCCCCAGGCTGAACGTCGACTTGGCCAGCAGGGGGTCCAAATTCGAGAGGACACATATCTGCTTCTCCTTCTCCAGTGTTATGTTCATCCATTCCTTGGAAGAAGGCAAGAAGGGAAGCATCGGGAGTGGTGATTTCAAGTGGCCCCTCTACACCAGAGAGGTCGGACTGGGGAATGATTTCATTAGTGGGAGTTTGGGACATTTGTGAGCGACGATATGGGGATGAGGAAGTAGAGGGCATCCTTCGCTGGACTTTTATAACCCGTATGGCCATGGGGTTCCTTCTGTGATATTCCTCTATTAGTCTAGACGCTTTGATGTTCTCTACTGGCTCCCAAGAGTCATGGGCTTCGGAGTACCCTTCCCACTGGACTTGATACTCCAGCTGTTTCCTCCTTCCAGTTCGTCTTGAACCTAAAATCGTTGCTACTTCATATTCCTCTTCTCCTTCCACCAATTCTGCTTCTGGATTGGTGTAGTTGGCCCCATGCTCCTCGGTTTCCTTGTAAGGTGTCAATAAGGAGGCATGAAACGCATTATGGATCCTCCAGCGGCTAGGGAGATCCAATCTGTATGTCACCGGGCTAATCACCTCCGTGATTTCAAAGGGCCCATATCGTTTTGGGCGTAGTTTCACTGTAGGATGTGTTGTTTTTAGGTTGGTGCTGTCGAGCCATACCCTTTCTCCTTTCTGATAAGGTTGGAAACTACTTCTTCGCTTCCACATTAGGGAAGCTGTCATGAACCATTCTCCGGAGAGGGCCCTTGAAGGACCCTTCCTTATAGGAGGAAACCCAGCCTCTATGGTGTCACCCTGTTCACACGAGCAAAAGGGGTGAGTAGAGGTGTCCACAATATCGCGCGCACATTGTTGCGCGAGCGATTCTCGGCACAATCGACATACAGCAAGCCCCACTTAAAGGCAACCCTTCTAGCAACAAAAGACAGCATTAGGGCCTTTCTAAGGACCCTTTGGAATGACCCTAGGAACTCTACAATACGTACTAACCTAGTATCAAAGGCCCTACAAAGCGTTATTAGACCAACTCTAATAACTATAGAACGAACTATAAGGCAACACTAAGGACCTTAATAGAAGTATTAGGGTCGACTCTAAGGACCCTAATAGAACTATATAAGGGCCTTATAAGATAACACTATTCCCTAACCAAACTACAAGTCCTCAAATGACCGGCCCTAAACTAACTAACAGGAAATGAATCAGGTGTTTGCACGTGCACTAAAGCAGTGAACACGTGGACAATGGAAGCTCTTACTCATCAAGAGAAGCTTCTTACTCAGCAGCTTACTGAGCATGACTGAGCATGCTCAGTAAGCGTCCTCCGACTTCTTACTCATCACTCTATGGTGCTTGATAACAAGGTTATAACTTGTTCCCTATTTAGCAGTTCTCTTGTAGTATATAAGCGCTCAATAAAGTAGCGGACAGTCCTCAGACTGTCCATTTGTTTACGGCACTCTCCATTCCTGAGATACTCCTTTAAGGACCATCCCCTTGTGACTATCCTGGCCTCTTCCCTGCGTGATTGTTCTACTCTCACAGTAACAATACCTCTCTGGTATTTGTTGCTCCTCTGGGTTCTACTCCTTGCCCACGCGGTCTTGGACGTCTATCGACTCGTCTTCGAGCTTATCCCTCGCTCTTGAACTGGATAGTTCAACAGTGAGTCTTGACAGAAGCGATCTTCATCGCTTCTTGTGCCTGTGATCTCGCTTCCTGGATCCGGACTTTCCAATTGTCTATTCTTGGTATCTTGCTTTCCCGATTTGGCTGGTGTGCTTTGGGCGTAAAACCCATCCATAAGAAGAAAGGGGATTGTCTGGTTGTCTCTGAAACGTTAGAATTCATCGTGTATTGCACCAGAGGCAGCCAATCCACCCAATCGTCTTGTTGGTGGTTGCAAAAGATTCTTAGCGATGTTTCCATCATCTGATTCGTTCTTTCTGATTGTCCATCTGTCTGAGGATGGTAGGCAGTGCTGATATTCTGTTTGATATGCAGCTGGTCGCAAAGTTCCCTAATGAACTTGGAACTTATTAGTTTATCTCGATCGGATATGATCTTGCTTGGTACTCCCACAAATGGGAATATTCTGTCCTTGTGGAGCTGTGCTAGCTCTTCTGCGTCCATTTCTTCTTTGCAAGGAAGCAAGATGACACCTTTAGTACAATCATGGTCAGTGACAGTCAATATACTGTTATATCCCTTCGACTTTGGCAATTTGACCACAAAGTCCATGCTGACAGTCGAGAAGGGAGTAGCCCCTTCTTCTGGTGGAATGGGATACAAGGGAGGTCGATTTGGATGAGTGTTTGACTTGTTACTTTGGCAAATTGCACATCCTTCTACATATCGATCGACAAAGCGTCTTATGGTGGGCCACCAGTAGTATCGCATCATTCCCAGTAATGTTTTAGCTTTTCCTGGGTGTCCTGCTGTGGGACTGTCATGATACTGTTCCAGTAAGGTCCTGTGGGTTCCTTCGTCGCCTGTAACCACCAAGGCTTCATTCTTCCACCATAAATTGTGTCGCTTCTCCAGTCGGTGTCTCTGTACCCAATCAAGTAATTTTAATCGGTGTCTTTCTTCCCCTTGTTGGTTCTTTATCCGTTCTTCCAATGCAGTAGTGTGCATTACTCGAATAAAAAGATGGTCAGGTAGCGCGACCACTTCTCCTTTATCCCCTTGTCCATCGTCAAGGTCAGGTCTCCTTGACAGGGCATCTGCTTTATTCCTTGCCCCTGCCTGATGTTTCAATTCCAAGTCGAAGTCTGCCAAGAAGGTAATGTATCTTGCCACTTGACCATTTATTCGCTGAGGGTGTCGGTAGTGCAACAGGTTCGCATGGTCTGTATAAACCACCACCTTATGCTTTGCTCCCATGAGTAGGTGTCGCCAGTGTTTCAAGGCTCGCACCATGGCTAAGAACTCTTTGTCCCATATGTCGTAGTTCTTCTCTGCTTGTTTCAAGGCTGCTGAGAAGTAGCCTATTGGCCTCCTCTTTCCTTGTTCGTCCTTCTGGAATAATACTGCTCCAATGGCATAATTGGACGCATCTACTTCCAGTTCAAAGGGTTGCTCCTCATCAGGATGGAGCAGGACAGGGTCAGAAGATACTATCTGGATAAGTCGTTCCAAAGCATCTTTGCATTCTTGTGTCCATTCAAATGGCACCCCTTTCTTTGTCAAGGCAATAATGGGTCGAGCAATCTGACTGAATCCTCGAATGAAAGCCCTATTGTAACTGAGGACTCCCATAACTTTGCGCACTTCATGTACGTCCTTGATTTCCCGAGGCCAGTCTGTGATTCCTCGGACTTTGGAGGCCTCAATCTTCATCTTCCCTTCGTCTATGTCCCATCCTAGCATGGTTAGTTTTCGCACCATGAACTGGCACTTCTAGGGTTTCAGGAAGTATGACTTCTTCTGCATCAGCGTGAGTAGTTCGTTGACACATTGCTCATGGATTTCTAAGTTGTTCAGGACTGTCCCCCGTGGCAATTCCAAAGTCATCCAGATAGTTGACCGTGTATTCTGCCCATCGGTCCAGCCAGTCACCGAAGTCTCTTCTCATCAGCCTAGTAAAGAAGGCTGGTGCGTTCTTGAGCCCAAAATACATGACGTTGGGCAGGTAGGTTCCATAGTGGCGTCTTGAAGGCTGCCTTCCAGCGATCTCCTTCTGCCAGTCGCACATTATTATATCCCCATTGTATGTCGAATTTGGAGAAGACCTTTTTCCCTCGGAGTCTTTCCACCTCTTGTTCCAGATGTGGTAAAGGTTCATTGTCTCGTCTAGGTCCACTGATTTAGTCGTCGATAGTCTACAATGATCCTCTTCTCCTTGCTGTCCTTCTTGCCAATGAAGAACACCGGAGATGTGTAGCTGGATGGACCTGGAGTGATGTATCGCTTCTCTACTTCATCAGCTAGGAATTTCTTGAGGTATTCTCGCTCATCTCGTGTAAGGGGGTACACTTTGCAGTTTAGTTCCTTTGGTGCGTCAGGTAACAGCTCTATCTGCATGTCTGGTTCCCTTGGTGGTGGGAACCTCTGGGACTTCTCTTCTGAGAAGACATCTGCAAAGCGGTGGAATTGCTTTGGAACATTAGGCAAGGGGATCCTCTCCTTCCTGTGGTTTAATCGACTGCTGGGCCCACTTCTGAGCAATAGTCATCTTTTGTAGGTAAATGGCTTCCCCTTTCTTCAATTGTCGAGTTTTCATCTCTTGCTCGCTTTTGGAGTTTTGCGACATAGAGATCCAGGTACTTGTATCGAGCAGTCTCAATTTGTACCGTTCCTTCCATCAGCTGTCCTTTCTTCCAGTTGATGGTGGGGTCGAATTCATATAGGAAGGGATATCCCAGGATGACCTCGATCCGTTCCTAAATCTGTGAGATAGAACCTTTGCAAGCTCTCCTTCTCCTTGTATCGGACGCGAAGCCAGCAGTAATGGGTGAGTTCCCCTTGCTTATTCTGGGTTCCGTCGACATTTCGTACTACCATGGGTTCATGTAGTTCTTGTTTCCCAATCTTCAGTCTTTTCCAAGCTGAGTGATCGATGAAGTTCTCTGTTGCTCCACTGTCCAGTAGAGCAGATTCCTCGGCCGTTGTGTGTGCAGTGATGAAGTGAACGGAATATTCATAGCATTCAGTCTTCTAATGTACACTTGCAACACACTATTCTTCCTAAGCCAGGCCGTCGACTTAGGTGTTCCTAAAAACCCTGTTCCATCAGTTCTTCCAACAAGTCCTCCTTTTGTTTGGTGGACATCTTCTTTATGGATGCCGAGGAGGAGCTCTTGTTATAGGTAGGAGGAGGAGATGTAGATCACCCAGAGACAGTGCTTTCATTTCCACTGTCCCCTGAGTCGTCCTCCTTCTCTGTTTCCAGAGCTCGAGCTTTCCCTTTGTCCCTTGGGTTACTTGATTTCTTTTGACTCTGTCCTTGTCAGGACAGTTCCGACTAATATGTCCTGCTTTCTTGCAGATAAAGCATTTCCCTTCTGCTAGCAGTTTCTTCTTTTCCTCTGTCAGAGGAGGACATCTCTTGGTCCTTGCTGCATCAGTGGATACTGAGTCCACTTCCATAGCATTTGGATCTCTTTGATTTCGCCTTTTCCCAGCCTGTAGGGATTTCATGCGATTTTCCCTGGTGGTCAACGATCCACCTCCAGATCCAATATTGGCTTTCATGAGCTGGTCTCTGGCCTGTTCTTCCCTAGCAGCATTGATCCATGCTCGTAGATCATTGATGGCAGGTATGTCTCTGACTGGTCGATTGTAGATTCGTCGCACCAGCCAGGTGATTCAGGCCAGCCTTGTAGGCTTCTACTGCTCCTGGTGAATTCTGGTCCCATCCTGCTTTACTGAGCAGAACAAGGAATTTGCTGGTATAGTCATCCAGCAATGCTGCTTTAGACATGGACAATTGTTGTAGCTCCATGAAAGCATCTTCAGGTTCTGTGGTGTCTTTGAATTCTCTGAAGAAGTCATCCACAAATTCGGTCCAAAAGAGCATGTCAGTTGGATCTAGCTGCACTGGTGCATAAGGAGACGGCGGGTCCCCATTTCTTTTTGCCTCCACCAGGTTCATTTGATTGACCACCCATTCATGTACCTTCTCTCCTTTGATGTAGGTGAGAGCCAGTGCTACTCGCTTCATTGGAATAGTCATGGTCGGGTTGTCGCTGTTGAGCAGATTCCATAGATTGAAATCCTGGACAAAGTACTTCGTCTTTTTCCTGTCTCCTTTGAAGACTTCAGGAGGGTCTCCTTTTAGAGATCCGTTGCCCCCATGGGGGCCTGGTGCTGGTTGAGGTGCCAGATTTCTCCCTGGTCCTACAGGAGGTGCTGCCGGTGGTCCCCCTGCTGGAGGGCCTCCTCTGGGTGGTCCTCCTCCTGGTACTGGTGGACCTGCAGGTCCGAAGGGGACTCCTCCACCTCCAGGTGGTCCTCCTGCTCCAGGCGGACCTCCTCCAGGGTTTACTACGATGGTGGGCCCTGTTCTTCCACCTGCTGTCTGAGTGGCAATGGTGGCTGTCTGCGTTGCTGCAATGGTAGCCATTTCGACTGATTCTTCTGGCTCTTCAACGATTGTTGGTTCAATGGGCGAGACGTGTACTGTCTGCTCTAGTTTTTCAGCTAGCTCCAATACTTCTGGTGCTTCTGCTTTCTGATCTGTAGTCGGAGGGTCCGACTGTTCTGTTTCTCCACTTGATGACTTTTGTATCAACGGAGCTGGGTCGTCCACTACTGGGTCTCTGGCTTCCCAATGAGTAGTATAAGGATCTGTCTTGGTTCCTAAACCTAGGACCTTATATTCGTCGATGTCTTCGTCCTCTCCTGCGTAAGGACGTCCTTTGTGGTAATCAACAAAGTACCACTGATCATTGATGTATTCGCAAGGAAGGTAGCTTCCTTTGTATCGGACCTTGTATCTGTTAGGTCCTTCCTGGTCTGCCCAACACCAGAGGGCAGTTCCTTTGATTCCTGAGGGTAGATCGTCCCTTTCTCTAGCTTTGAACCAACCAAATTTGGTTCCTTGCTTTGATTTCTGGTTGAACTTTACGCGTATGCTATGTTCTCCTTCGATTTCCAGTTTGTCCACTCGCCACTGCCTTTCCTAGGGAGTCGGGACTTGTCTGCCCTCTTACCACTGTCTATGCCAATGACAGTAGGGGTCTTTACAGAAGTATGCGTGTGTCCAACCGTGCTGCTCGTCGAGAGTCACGTAGTACACCTTCTTCTTGTCGTGGAGAGGTCTGTATAGATTCTCCCCCTTGACTACTTCAGCGTAGGTTGCTGACCGTATGATGACTAGATCCTAGTCTTTAGGCTTCCTGCCTATTTCTGGTTCGCTTTCACAGCGATGTCTGTGATAGAAGCTCGACTTATGTTAAGGCTCCAAAGTGCCTTAAATAAGATCAATGGTCGCGTCTATAAACGCGTCCTACCAATGCAGATATGCTTGAGTCAAGCAAGCAATACTCGTGGAGGGGAAGGAGTGTTAGATCCTTCTAGAGTATGACAACAAGATGAGAGGGGCTCTGCAGATGGGGTAGGAGTCAACTGTTTGGGATTGGCAAACTAAGTTGAGCTTAAGGCTCAACTGTTTCTACTAGGGGCTTTATATAGCCCTACAGGGATAAGGTTCGTGCTACTGTAGTACTGGTTGGTGCTATAGAAGCAAAAGGCGGCTCATAGAAGCGAGGTTGCTTCTATGTAAACGATCTCGGTGCTGGAAGCATTAAGTGCTTCCCCAATCAAGGAATCAACGTACATGGCGGTACAGGAACATCTGGGACAGAAGCAATGCTACTCATTGCTTCTTCAGTACATCTTCTGAAAGATACGATCAACGCGCTCTGAATGTGATATCAACGAACATAAACGATCAAGATCTGACGCACGCATAATGCGAATGGTGCAGTCCACAGTTCAGGTGTTCCGGCATCTTCCGGACCCCAAACCACTTGGTAACAATGGGTTATAAAGGTCCAGCAAAGGATGCCCTCTACTTCCTCATCCCCATATCATTGCTCACATATGTCTCAAACTCCTACTAATGAAATCGTTCCCCAATCTGACCTCTCTGGTGCAGAGGGGCCACTTGAAATCACCACTCCTGATGCTTCCCTCCTCACCTTCTTCTAAGGAATGGATGAACACAGCACTGGAGAAGGAGAAGCGGACATGCGTCCCCTCGAATTTGGACCCCCTGCTGACCAAGTTGACACTCAGCCTGGGGACTAGGATGTGACGTCCCCTACCAGCACTCTAGACCAGGTTGCCCACCCTGGAGAGCCTTGGGTATGATGGGATGCTGACAGACACTGCACAGGGATCAACATCCCTGATGGAGTAACTTGGGGCAACAAACCAGCCAAGTATGTGGCCTATGATGTTGCGCTGGGAGAGCCAAGGGTAAGGGGGAAGAACGGAGAAGGCCATGGAGACTATGGCAAGATCCTCCAGGCCACCCCTTGCTACAACCTCTATAACTATGGCCAAGACAAACATGACTTAGACTGCTTCGACACCGAGAAGCAGTTCAAAGGGTGCTGGAGACAGACCCTCTACCTGCTAGGCAACTATGGGCTACAGGCAGAGCTCTATTGCTTAGACCACCTCTACACCCAACAAGAGATGTTGGAAGCTAACTATAAGGTGCTCAAAGAAGAAGAAAAACAGCTACACTACAAGCTAGGTAAATACCTGGCTGAGAAGTGAGGAGTAGAGAGAGGCAGTGCCGAAGCCAAGGAGAGAATGGCGGCAGTGAAAGTACGCTCACGCTGCTGGGAGTTCATCAAAGCAGGCTGTAGCCAGGGAGAAACCCCTCCAGGTGTATGGGCTGAAGAACTCCTCACCAACTACCAGGCTGGACAGCCTATTCCCCCTCTTCCCATCTTCGTCCCTCAGCTGCCTTTGGCAGACATCACTCAAGGGTATGACACCCCTACCCCAGAACCAGTACCAGCCAGCCCTGCACCTACAACTGTGCAAGGGTATTCAGAAGAGGAGGACTATAAAGCCATGGCTTGAGGGCCTGGCTCGGGCTTCATTGAGCGCAAGCCTGGGCCTTGGGCCCTACGAAGCCGGCAGTAAGGCCCGGCTCGGCTCGGGCTTTTAGGGCTCGGCAGCCGGGGCTTGACGGCTTGGAGCCGAGCCTTGCGCATCACTAGACGCTACTCCCCGCTGATCCCCCTGGACCAGGATGGAATTGCACAGTAAATGGCAAAGGTGTCTCCCTTATCCCTCCTACCACAATGTCTACGCTGGTCAGTGTTTGCGAGGGGTCCGAAACTTGTGAGCGTCCCAGTGTTGAAATTGAGCATGAGCGCCACGTTCCCGCTGACGGCGATACTCGAGGGTCCGGGGCTGGAAGGTAGGTCATGTAGAGAAAGATACCCGCCGAACACATCCCAGAAAACTGCAGAGACAGTGTCGTAATCCAAGTCGAGAATTGCGGACATATGGGCGTTATTCTGGACACAGACGATATGACGATTTCCCTTCTTGTTCTGGAAACGTGGTACTGGGGAAGATGGCATATGAGATCGGCTGCGTCAAGTCCTGATGTTCAATCCACGCTGCGAAAAGATGGACCGTCTCGGGCGGCTGTGTGGACGACGCGTCTTATAATCTCAGCATCGCTCAGCAGACGCCGCTGTCACTTTTGTTCAAGCTCGAGAGCCCAGACAATGGCGATTCGGCGCCAGTCCAGGAATCATCTGTACCTGCAGCGCGCCGCTCGACTCGGAAGCGTGTCAAAGTTGAGGATGAGGTCGTCAAAGCGGAAGAGATGGTTTGTGGAGATGGTGAGAGCGGAGAGTCGCCTCCCCCACGTACTACTACTGCCTCGCAGGCACCGGCAGGCGAACGCAAAAGAACCCGGGTAAAATCACCATCATGGAGCGAATCCTGACAGGGACACCGTCAGCATCGCCACAGAGTCCAAAGCGATCAAGCAGGCTCTCGAGAAGCCGCACCCCGCGCCTGTACGCTGGCGCGAGACGTACGATGGCATCAAGGACATGCGCTCGAGGTTCCCCGCGTCGGTGGATACAATGGGTTGTGATACGGCCAAGTGGAAGGAAACTGATCGTCGGGTGCGTCAGTGCGCGAACAACATGCTTTCACCCTCGATCCTCACTCTAACATGTTCCTTCTTTCGTGTTTCCTTTTTCTCTCTCTTAACGACGAGCGTGCAGAACAAGCGCTTCGCGACGCTCATCTCGCTTATGCTTTCGTCGCAGACCAAGGACGAGGTGACGGACGCACCCTTGGGAAAGCTACGTAGCGCACTGGGCGGCACGGCACGCTCTGCCTCGAGGCCGTTCTAGAGGCCGAGGAGCACCTCATCGCCGAAGCCATCAACAAAGTCGGCTTCTGGCGCAGGAAGACCCAGTTAGTCCTCCGTTTTTCCTTCCCACACCCATCGTGCCCGCCCGACGTCCCTGTGCCGACAGAAAATTAGGTACATCAAACAGGCCACGCGGCGCCTGCGAGACGTCTTTGATTCGGATGTCCCGAAGACCGTCGACGAGCTTTGCTCGCTTCCTGGCGTGGGGCCAAAGATGGCATTTCTGTGTTGCATGCCGCTTGGGATATGTCAGTCCTCGTGATTAGGACCTCCGCTTCGTGTTGCCCTGAAATTTGGGTGCAGAAACGTGGGCGTCGGTGTGGATGTTCATGTGCACCGCATCACCAACAGATTCAGGTGGCACAAACCACCTACGAAAAACCCCGAGGAGACCAGGTAAGACAGGAAGTGATCTACGTTTGATTTCGGTTCCTGATCGACTCGCACATCGGGGTTCTATCCATGCAGACTCAACCTACAATCGTGGTCACCCACCGAGTTTCACAAACAGATAGACCGTAGACCGCCTCCTTGTCAGCTTCGGCCAGGTCGGTCGGTCACGCTGAATTCGATTCCTTCAATGATTGCCTGACAAGTGATAGATGATCTGTCTTCCTGTCCGTCCCCGATGTGACGTTTGCGCTCTGAGCGAACAGAAGATCTGCCTAAGTGCTCAGACGGTGGTAAATCTAGGGCCAAGAAGTCTGTCACTTTAAATTCAGAGGGCGGACCAAAAATCGAGATCGCCATCGAGGCGACATGTTCACTCAATCTCCTGGAAGAAGAGCCGGCGTCACCTTACCTCAGTGCCGCGTCGAGCCTGACACCTGAGCCCGACGATGATGCTTAGGCCGTACTCGTAGTCTACATCTCGATCTTCCTAGTTCTAATCAGGTGCCGCGCGTGCACCCCCCCCCCCCTCCTAGGTTTCTGTATCTCAAGCGCTATGCGTTGCGACAAACCGACGCATTTCTGGTACGGTTCATGCTACGGTCGACCTTGCGGCGGTTTTTTGTACTGTCATCGTGCTAAGATCGTGGTGTAACTCTCATGGCATCTCTAGTGGCCCTAAAACGACTACAGAATCCCCGTGTTCTGAGGTCATGTGTTAGTCCTCTTATCAGTCGGCCTTGGCCAGTCTCATGCTGAACGTGGACGTAGTGGTTCATTGTACGGTCGTGGAATATATTTACAAACCTTCCACTGTTTTCCTGTCGCTCTCGACTCCGTCCTTATGACATGGCCATGGCCATGTCCCAAAATTGTTTCTCCAAGCACGTACATCTTTCCCAGATGTTTTTCCAGTGAGCCAACCTCTTTGGACTTGGAGGGTCATCAAGGGCCAGGGCCTCGATACGCTCTGAGGAAGGCATAACCATCATGCTGTATCCCCCTACCTGGACACTACACGCACCTATTCCAACCTTGACCGCAGCCTGATAACGCTCTCCGGAATAATCCTCTATCCACTTTCTGTACGGATTGTTTTCGAGTCGTGCCCAGCTTTCCGGTCTATTTGCCTCGCGCTGAAGCCACAGGCCCACTTCACCATAGCCAAGGAGACAAGCTGCTAGCGCAACCAGAAGGCTCGCCGCATCCCCTGCGTGCACATGAACATCGACAACCCTTGGAGAAGCGTTCTTTAAGCGCACCTCTGATTCCGATGTCCATAATGTACGCTCCATACGCGGTGCATGCGGACGATTCTGGTGTGCTCTCTAGCTGGGTGAGGTCAACGCCCCACTGAGCGCTGAACAAGACGTGCATCCTGCTCTCCTTTACGACACTAAGAATTGTCTCTGCAGCAGCCCCAAATTCGGAATAATCGGAAGATTTGGATGCCAAGAGCCTGTAGCAAGCTCGGAATTTCAGCCCACACCGGAATCCGCATGGTCAAGTCGGAGCGGCCATACCCGTTCGCTCGAGCGAAATACTTGAGATAGAGGTAATCCTGCCTGGAATTAACCATTCGTGAGCGGGCGCGCGCCGTGGATGCGGATCGGAAACGGTGGCGCACTTGATAAAATGGATGAAGCGGTCCCGCGAGAGAGTCCCTTGCCCCAGTTGCTTGACGAAATCGTGCTGAACATAGCGCTTCCACGCATTCCGCGTTGGAACCGATAAGTGTGCGCACAAGAGGGTACGGATCGCTCCGCATCGGTCTGTGCCGTTCGAGTTCAGAGGACGACGCTACATCTCCCACAGCCAAGGGGTTGGTTATACTTGCCTGGGCAGCACGCGCGGAAGAAGTGGATGCATATGGTTCAGCGGGCCATGCCCGCTACCCACCGGGAACGAAGCAGCAATGCATTCGTGGGTATACATCGTGGCCAATTTCACGGCCTCGACGACTGCAACGCGCAACGAGCACCAAAATCAGTTAAAAAACGCTCGCCTGGTCAAACACGAAAACCGGCGTACGAGGTTCTCCGCGAGCCAATCCACATGCCAGCGCCGCGCTGAGCGTGCATCCCGTCCCATGCGTGCTCCCCGAGTCCAAAAACGGCCTCACAAATACCGTGCACTTTCCCGTTCCCCTCTCGTCTCGATCGCCTCCTTCGCACAAGACGTCCACGACGACCGGAACATCGCCCACCGCCGTCGCCGGCGCCGCCTGGAACAAAATCTCCATATTCGCATCACGCAGTAGCATACCATCGAACACGACCCTGTGAATTTCGAGGGCCTCCCTGGCCGCCGCGGCCTCGACGTCCGCCAGCCGGGTCCGACCGCGCGCCAAGTGCCCGCCCTTGAGAAGCACCGCTCGCAGGCCGAGCGCCGCACACAGCTTCGCGCGAAGCATGCAGCATATCTTCGATCGAATCGATCTCCGGGGGACTGGGGATTCCGGTTCCGCTCCGCTTCCTTCCCGCCGCGCGACGAAGCCGGTGCTGATGCAAGAGCAGCGTCGCTTCCCTCGTGTTCGGCGTGACTACCGCGGCGAGTGGGAGGAGCTCCGATGCGAGTGCGTCAATGGCATCGTGCTCGAGTAGCGTGTGGCCGGACGTCGACACGCACACCGGGTCGACTACGAGCGACGATAGGGATGGCAGTCCTTTGAGCGTATCGGCCACGGTGCGTACGACGGATTGATTGGCCAACATGCCAGTCTTGATGGCTGTCACGTTGATGTCATCGAGGACGGATCGGATCTGGAAAGTATGGCCAGATGGGCGATACGATTGTCAAAGACTGTGGAGGCAGAATGGTTCGAGGACGGAAAGCTTACTTGCTCTTTGACAAACTCGGGTGGTATGGGGTAGACTGCTTGTACCCCTTTCGTGTTTTGTGCTGTGATAGCTGTGACAGCTGATGTTCCGTAGCATGCCAAAGCGGTGAATGTTTTTAGGTCTGCCTGGTACCGTGCGTGAGCGTTGAGGGCGAGGCTGTGACCCTACTTTCGAAATACCTGGATACCTGCTCCACCGCCAGAATCCGATCCTGCTATGGTCAGTATTGCAGGAGGGTTGTCCCCGCTGTGTACAGGGAGGAAGTACATAGCAAAAGTGCAAGTGTGAGCAAGTCCGCGGCTGCACCACCGGAGCGCCGACCGGACTGATCCGACTGCCTCTTATCTTATCATCCATCCATCCATCCTCTCATTCGCCCTGTCTTCACGTCGTCAAGAAACCTTGTATCTGACACCGCCATTTAATGAAGCACATCCATCTCTTGTAACCTTGAACTCTTATAATAATGCGGTACATCTCCCTGTTATCAGCACACCACCTTTGTCAGTCTTGTGTTTGTGTTGCGCTTTCTTTGATGTAGAGGAGGTCTAAGAGCATTGGATATATATTAGTCATTGCCTACCCTACTTTCAGATTGGATTGCTTCACGTCGCACTTTCCACTTCGTTCTCATGACAGATCCATGGCCATGTCCCAAAATCGTTTTTCAAAACACATACATCTTCCCCAGATCTCTTTCCAGCGTGCTAGCTTTTTGGGACTTGGGGGGTCGTCTAGGGCCAGAGCTTCGACGCGCTCTGAGCAAGGCGTAACCATCCCTGGCCTATTGCTCAAACTTAAATACTACACGCACCAATTCCAGCCTTGACCGCGCTCTGGTAGTCCACTCCGGAACAGTTCTCTATCCACTTTCTATACGGATTGTTCTCTATTTGCACCCAGCTTTGTGGTCGTTTTGCCTCTCGCTGAAGCCACAGCCCCACTTCACCATAGCCAAGGAGACATACCGCTAGAGCCATGAGAAGACTCGCCGTATCTCCTGCGTGCAGATTGAATTTGACGACCCTCAGAGAAGGATCTTCTAAGCACACCTTGGAGTCCGATGTCGATGATATACGCGCCGTACGCGGTGCATGGGGGTGATTCTGGCGTGTTCTCTAGCTCGGAGAGGTCAACACCCCACGAGACGTGCATCTCGCGCTCCTTTACAATGGCAAGAATCATCTCAGCCCCAGCCGCAAAATCGGAGTATGCAAGTGATTTGGATGCCAATAGACTGGGAGATTTCAGCACACGCTGGAATCTGCGAGGCCATCTCGAACAGCATTACCCATTTGCTCGAGCATAATATTTGAGATATAGGTAACCCTGCCTGGCGTGGCCGCCTTTGTGAATATGCTCGGGTGAATGGGGATCAAGAACGGCGGCGCACTTGATAAAATGGATGAAGCGTTCTCGCGAGAGAGTGCCCTTCCCCAGTTGCTTGATGAAATCGTGCTCTACGTATTGCTTCCACAAGCCTGCATTGGAGCAGATGAGCATGCGTACAAGAGGATACGGATCGCTCTGCGTCGGCCTGTGATATTCGATCTCAGCGAGTGATGCTACATCTGTGTCGGCCAAGGGAAGAGAAAGGAACCTTGGCAGCACGCGCGGAAGG
The DNA here is from genome assembly GCA_025769875.1 of Russula earlei. NCBI lineage: Eukaryota > Fungi > Basidiomycota > Agaricomycetes > Russulales > Russulaceae > Russula > Russula earlei. Next base: position 42,463 of record JAGFNK010000293.1, on the reverse strand, counting down.
AGCGAATGCATATGGTTCAGCGGGCCATGCCCGCTACCCACCGGGAACGAAGCAGCAATGCATTCGTGGGTATACATCGTGGCCAATTTCACGGCCTCGACGACTGCAACCGCGCAACGAGCACCAAAAATCAGATGAAAAACGCTCGCCCGGTCAAAGACGAAAACCGGCGTACGAGGTTCTCCGCGAGCCAACCCACATGCCAGCGCCGCGCTGAGCGTGCATCCCGTCCCATGCGTGCTCCCCGAGTCCAAAAACGGCCTCACAAATACCGTGCACTTTCCCGTTCCCCTCTCGTCTCGATCGCCTCCTTCGCACAAGACGTCCACGACGACCGGAACATCGCCCACCGCCGTCGCCGGCGCCGCCTGGAACAAAATCTCCATATTCGCATCACGCAGTAGCATACCATCGATCACGACCCTGTGCATTTCGAGGGCCTCCCTGGCCGCCGCGGCCTCGACGTCCGCCAGCCGGGTCCGACCGCGCGCCAAGTGCCCGCCCTTGAGAAGCACCGCTCGCAGGCCGAGCGCCGCACACAGCTCGCGCGAAGCACGCAGCATATCTTCGATCGAATCGATCTCCGGGGGATGGGGATCCGGTTCCGCTCCGGTTCCTCCCGCCGCGCGACGAAGCCGGTGCTGATGCAAGAGCAGCGTCGCTTCCCTCGTGTTCGGCGTGACTACCGCGGCGAGTGGGAGGAGCTCCGATGCGAGTGCGTCAATGGCATCGTGCTCGAGTAGCGTGTGGCCGGACGTCGACACGCACACCGGGTCGACTACGAGCGACGATAGGGATGGTAGTCCTTTGAGCGTATCGGCCACGGTGCGTACGACGGATTGATTGGCCAACATGCCAGTCTTGATGGCTGCCACGTTGATGTCATCGAGGACGGATCGGATCTGGAAAGTATGGCCAGATGGGCGATACGATTGTCAGACACTTGCAGGCAGAGTGGTTCGAGGACAGGGACTTACTTGCTCTTTGACATACTTGGGGTGGTACTGGGTGGACTGCTTGTACCCCTTTCGTGTTTTGTGCTGTGATAGCTGTGACAACTGATGTTCCGTAGCATGCCAAAGCGGTGAATGTTTTTAGGTCTGCCTAGTACCGTGCAGTGAGCGTTGAGGGCTGAGGCTGTGACCCTACTTTCGAAATACCTGGATACCTGCCCCACCGCCAGAATCCGATCCTGCGATGGTCAGTATCTGCAGGAGTGCTGCCGCCACTGTGTTCCGGGGAGGGGTACATCATGTAAAGATGAACCAAAGTGTGATCACGTACTTCATCTTACTCCACATCAATCAACCCAATGGACGTCCCAACCGCCGTATCCCCTTCAGCCGCGCACCTCGCAGGCCAGGGAAAGCTGAATATTGCCCAACGAATAACACGATACATAGTAAAGCACTGAAGTAATAACGTTACTCAGCAGCACACAGGTGTCACCTCTCAATATCCATCGTTTCCCCACCAACGGCGGGTCCCTTCCCCCTTGTCCGCACTAGACGGCCACCCGATAACCGCGTCACTGCCATCCGTGCGAGCCTGCAGCGTATCAATGTCTGCATCAATGTCTTCGTAAATGCTCCGTTCGGGTAGGCCATAGATCCGTCCAGGCTGCTCGCGCTCTATGGCATCAAAAACATCGCCAACACCGTCGACCCACTGACGCCGCGTGGCGATTAGTTGTGCAAGGACATCCGGTACCCGCAGTGTATTCTCGTCGTCGGGACCAAGCCCCGCAGCCGACGGCCACGCACCTATTGGGGGTGTAGACGCGGGGGCGGGCGCAGTTCCGTTGACCTCGCTCTTGGCCTTTTTCTTCTTCGAGACCTTCGGTCCGTCTTTCTTCTGCAGCTTTGTGTACAGGCCAAGGATGTTCCTGTCGAGCGCCTCGCGTGCTTCGACGTACTCCTGGTACCCTAGCCTATCTTTCGCGATTGCCAGAAGCCTCGTTTTTCGTGCTTTGTTTGTAGCAATAACCGCACGAAGTTCGCGCTGAGCCTGCCTCAGTGCAGTGGCGATTGGGTCATCCACTGGGTCTGTAAAGTCAGGCTAGAGAGAAAGAAACCAGGTTGAGAACGTTTGCAATTGAATAAAACGGATTACTTACGTTTGCTTCGAGGATTTTGTGATATTTCAAGCTATCTTTGATTCGTCGTTCAAGATCCTCCACAATCACCTGTCGTCCCGCAGCTGTGCCAACACCAACACCGTGCCGTCCTTCCATTGCCTCCTCTGCGGCTTTGACGCCCTTCCATACGACGGAATCCTCCACAGGCAGTAAGGCACTAACAAGGCGCTCAGTGAGAGGACCGTGACCTCGCTCTTCACCTAATGAGTCATCGTCATTGAGGGTTGCAGGGTCCCAACGAGGCACGGGGGGGACTGAGGCTGGCCGCCCGTAACTGCTCGTCGCTCGGATTGCCTGGGTGGAAGGCAGAACAGCGTCATACATGGCAATGTCCTCGTCCTCCCATTGTTCAGAGTAATGCTGTCCAAGCCGTGGCATGATATATGGCTCTACTTCATCGCCGGTATACTCGAGAAAGCCAAGGTCCTCCTCTCGAATCGGCCGAAGGTAGGGCTCAATGCTCGTATAGAACGTGCTGACGAGAATTTGCGAAGGCTGCTTTGCTTTACTAAAGTCCTCCATAACCTCTGTGGGCTTACTGGGACCCGGTATAGGAGGTGGTGGCACGGGCGGTTTAGGTTGGAGCAGTTGTGATATTTGGGGAACGGAAAAGTCAGGGCCCGATGGTGCCTTTAACAAAGCTTTAGGGACTGGCCACGACCTCGAAGAACACGAAGGCTACCTTTTGGGGAGGATTGATAAAGGGACCAGTAGGCTTAGCAGCTTTGGGAATGAGCGGTTGGGAATGGTGTTGGGTTGGAGGGGGAGTCGGTTTGTGCGCCTTCCCGTTATGAGATTCTAAGTGCACATGGGTGAACAGTTCCCAGCACTTTGAGAACGTAGAGAGGATACCTAAATCCTCATCAGAATCATCATCGCGTTTCCGCTTTTTCTTCTTTTTCTTGTCATCGGGCGGCCTACGGCAGATGTAGAAGCAGTACTGTGGAAGAAACACAACTCACGGTTTACGGGCGTCCAATGACGATCGAGAAGAAGATGCAGCGATTGGTTGAGAGGAAAAGCGGGTGGGAGCCGCAGAATGGGAATGGGAACTCCCACGTGCGTCGTTGGGTTCAGCGGGAAGTGGGGTGACTAAACAGCGTGTAGACAGAAAGTAGGTGTGCCGCCGCGAGAAGGAGTACAAAGTAATCGATCCAAATGAAAGTGGCCAGGGGTGATTCAAGGACACGAAGAGAGTGTCCACAAAGGCAAAGAGTCACAACGGTGGTAACGGAGAGTTTCCAGCAGGCAGATGCAGGGCCAATATTGTCAACGTTGGCACGGATGAGCAGATGACCGGTGTGGAGCAGGAGTTGAGGGAACCGAGAATCCGCGAGGTAACATTGGGACCGAAAGGTCATGCGGTCAGATCAGCATGATGCATACGGATTATAACGCACATTCTCTTCGCATTTTCTCAACAGCCTTTGCTTTACCTTTCTCTTTCTCCTTCAGTCTCCTCATAGATTCCTCGATAGTCCGTAGATCATCATCGGCCTTCTTGGCGCGCTCCAAGATCTGCTGGCGAAGTTCATTAAGATCGGCCTGAAGCGCCTCGAGTTCTTCTGTCTGAGGGACTGCATCTGGGGCGTTTTTGACTATCTGAGAACGAAACGGGTGCACAGGCAGGAACTGAATGAGCGAAGACGACATTGGATGCAACGGGTTCGCGAGTTCCCGAGCGGCTTAGAAACCGAGTACGAATTTGGTTCCGGAGAGAGCCAATGAGCGTTCTGAGAGGATCACGGGCTTATCCGGGATGCTGGAGAGTGGAATTGGAGGGATGAGAGATGAACGGGACGAGCGAGCTGTGTCGGACAAGGTTTACGCCCGCCACCGCGACCAAATTTCCCACGGTCAATGTCCTTGCTTGATTACCTTAAAAGGTGTTGCACCGTCCAAGCCCATCCATGATTAAATGGGTCCTCCTTCCATGCACCCTTTAAACGGACTGGAGCTGACCCCTTTAGACGAAATACCCCCATCTCTGCGACATGAACATCCAGGAGTCATCCCTCAATCGCCCCAGGACGACTACGACGATCATGAGGATGCGGACGGTGGGGGGCGTGCCCTGCTCGGTGAAGGCGTGCAGACCCGTTGGGAACGAGAGAGATTTTCGAGTCTCCTAGCGATCTGGAAAGAGACCTCCGGTATCGTGGTCGAGGTGAGCGTGTCATCCCCTCAGTCTCGTGTTATCGACCCCGGAACCCTCCCTAGACACTCCCAACACTCCTTTTCACCACATTAAGCAGTCTCTTTACGGGAGAGCTGTTTTCTAAAATATCTGTATGTTCTTTACTTAGCCTTTGCGTGCTCCTCTTATGCTATGGCAGCACTGGAAAGCCATGACCAGTGTCAACGAATTGATCGCGATCGTACCCGTCATCCTTAATCTTAAAGGCAATATAGAAATGAACCTTTCCGCTCGTCTCGGAACTGCATCCAACATGGGCGACCTTGACATCCCGTCCGTCCGGGACGCGCTCATCCTAGGCAATCTTGCCCTCCTCCAAGTCCAAGCTGCCGTCGTCTCTTTCATTGCTGCGTGTTTCTCCTACCTTCTCTGTACCATCATTCCCGGGCTGGGCGAGGAATCTCCAGAACCTTTTCCGGCAAACACAAGAGATCGATTTCGTGAATATCTGCGGATTCCAAGTCAAGCTCACTCGCCTAGAAGACCACTGCCTACACTTCCTCAAGCTGGTGCCCCGAAATCTGGATTCCACGAGTACGTGTCTGGTGATCGCCATTTTCCGCCCCTTATTCCTTCTAAAATGTAGATTCATGGTGGTCACGTCTACGGCCATGTCAGCCGCTTGCGTCTCCTCAATTCTACTGGGTTCCTTCATGTGTTTCCTTGTCGTCATTTGCCGACGGTTGGGTCGTGATCCTGGTGCAGTCCAAATTCAACCACTTCCACGCGTTGATTCACATCTCTCCACAGATAACATCGCACCGCCGATCGCCTCCTGCCTGGGCGATCTCGTCACCATGTCTCTCATCGGAGCCATGTCGACTCTTCTCGTTATTGGCGCTGACAACATGGCCCCCTTCCTCGTCATTGGGGCTGTCGTCCTCTGGGCCATCGTCTGCGCCTACATCGTCATGCAGAATGAATACGTCAAGCCACTCCTCAAGGAAGGCTGGACACCCCTACTTGGTGCAATGGTGATAACGAGCGGGTCTGGAATCGTGCTCGACTTCTTCGTGAGCCGCTATGTTGGCTATGCTCTGCTTGCTGTCGCCTTTGGCGGTGCGTACGTCGCCGTAATGGCGTACTGCATACGTATTCTGACTTTTTTATTGCTTGTAGGCATTCCCGGCGGCACTGGCTCAATTTTCGTATCCCGCCTGTCGACTTCTTGGCATGTGGCTGCGTCAGCCATCCACGATGACCCACGAGCCGATTCCGCAGGGGTCTTCATCCCTCGGAGCAGCCATGCACGCCGTGAACCTAGTCCGCATGTTGTCATGCTCGTACTGTTGTTAGTCGCCATGCCTGTTGGGCTGATCTATTTCCTTGTCCTGCGACTATCCGCCTGGCTCGCCACGTCATTCGCATTCTCCATGCTCGCTTTGTTCTTCCTCTGTATCGCTGTAAGTTTATGTTAATCGCCGCTAGTTGTCTCTGATGCTTTTCAGATCATTCTGTCCTTGGTCGTTGCATATATCATTACAAACCACCTGTCGAGACATGGGTATGACCCAGACATGTACGCGATGCCAATACATTCGGCTATTATGGACCTGCTAGGACAGCTCTTACTCGTCTCGTCTTTCGAGCTAGCATCCTTGTTTGGTCTTCATGTCCGTACCCACTTGGCAGCATAATGCTTGACTCGCAGCATTGTAGATTCAGACTTACACACATCACGCATTCATCCTATATAATATCATTTTATGAGAGAACATGTCCGCGTGCCAGGTTACCGCTACTAAACATCTAATCGCGCCTTTTTCTTTTTCTGCGACCCAGTCTCACCGCCCTTTCGCTTTGTCCTTTTCTCTTTCGTACTGACCCCCGCCATCTCGACGTTTACGTGGTCTTTAGGGGGCAGATCTCCAAGGTCGCCATAAGGGTGAAAGCGGTGTGTCAGCACTTCCTCAGGGTACGCCTCCCTTTTGGGGTTTTGATAGGCGGTTGCACCCGAGCCTGTGTCTGGCTTTGTGGGCCTTGCGGGGCGCGTGGCGACCACAAGGTGACGGGTTACAGGTTTTCGAGCTGGAAGGACAATCAATGCGAAACTGTTGAGCCCATAACGTGCGATTCGAGGCGCACATACCGAGATACAGTTTTCCCTCCCTTCTCTTGCACGGCAGGAGCACGGAGAGATTTCTGAGCTCTTCCGCACCGACGGCGACGAGCGTCGCTGCCGTTCCTCCCGGGACGTCTTGATCCCCACTCTCACTCTCATCCCTGCTCGCGTGTGTGCCGCCGCTTACGACGGGCTCGAGCGCCCACAGGTCATACGCCGTGCTTTTCCGGTGCAGATCGCCCACGAGCCCCGACATTCGGGACGAGATTTCGACGCGTTGAAGACTCCTCGCCTTCACCTATAATAACGCATGCACCACACATATATATAACAAAGAACGGAGAAGAAACAACTCGCACGCTCGCACACCGGGGGGGGGGTTATGTGGAGAGGAAAAGCAGACGCACCGCATTCGGAGCCCGGACCAGCCAGAGCTCGACGCCGTCATCATCAGCCCTCACCGCGTCGTAGTCAAAGTCGCCGAATTCAACGTCGTAGTTGCCCGCCGGGACCGTGGATGTGGACGCGAGGGCGGTCGGGTCGAGGGCGCCCGCGCCCGCGCCAGCATCGTTGTGCTTTGACAGATGCGTCAGGGCGGCGTCGGCGTCGGCGTCGGGGGACACCGCTTCGATCTGCTGGTACCTTTCCTTGTGCTTCTTTGATGACTTTCGGGGTTTGTAGCTGGAGCTCGATGCAATGGGACCGGGCGCTGTTGACTCTGCCATTGCCATCATGGGAGACGGTTCGACACGGCCAATGCGGCCCGCGCAGACCGTTACACGGTTTTCGTTTCCATTCCATGCCATGCCCTGATCCTTGGCGCCCCTCAACACTTGAAGCGTGAATCGACTTTCAGCTCGCAACACTATCTCGGCCTGGTTTTCATTTGACTTGCCATCACGCTAGCCCCCCACCCATATCGAGGGCGAGGGCCCTAGTTAACAGTTTCGCCCCACCGTTGTCAAAGGGTTCCACTCGGAGGTTAACCTACAGCTGACTCGGGTCAGGGCTGGGAGCTGTACTTCAGCAGTAGTGGTATGATGCATATGATTATTGGCGCAAGGAAACACTTTGACCTCATGATTCTCTTGTGCAGTCGGGGGCCATACGGACATATTTCGCAACCTGCATTCTTCCCGTCTCAAGTCATACCATCGTGCGGTCCATGCCTGCACACGTTTCCGACGTTGTCGAATTGCAGATGTGTGTCTATCACCTCACATTGACGACGGCACATCCGACATAAATGAGGCATGTATTAAGGACCAGAAGCCTTGGAGGGTATTGGGGATAAGGAACGACATTGGGATAGTGATAATGATACAGGTAAGAGTGTGATGCATGAATGCTATGTGGGAATGCTATGAATGGTTCAAGTGACGAAACGCAATTAGGGCACGAAAAGTGTACAGACGAGGAAGATATACGGGCAAGTCAGTTACCGCACGACAGACTCGTAGAGTGGGCTGCACGTGCGGGAAGCTCGGGAATGAAAGCTAGGCACCCTGGGAGCCCCACGCTCGTGAAGCCGCATTATGTGGGTGGCAACCAGTTGCTGCATTGTATACACGCGCTTCTCTGGAGGTATCTCGGACTGGACGCGTGGTGAGACAAGACCCGGTGGGGAAGTCAGAGGTGGCGAATTGCGTAGGGGGGGGTTCGGGGGTGGCGGCATTGTGGGCTTTGGTGGGAAACGACGTGACCAAGATGATGACATGAGGCTGGCCGGCAGCGGGTCGGAGGTTACGTCCATGGCGTATACGCCCGGTTCCATCTCCGGAGATGGTGGAGGAGCACGAGTACCCTCTTGGGGTAAATGGGATTGCAGTCGTTGGTCGGTCTCCATCATGGCGCTTGTATCCATTGAAGCGGAATTAAAGCCACCCATGCGAAGACGCTGAGCCAGGCGCTCCACAAGCTGCTGGTCCAAGCCGTACAGCTCCTCCCCGACCCTGGTCACCACGACATCCCCAGAACCAGAACCACCCTCTACATCCATAGCAATAACATCCGTATCCACATTCACAATTCGTCTGCTCTGAGTCTCCTCATGCAAAGCGATAATACTGCGGCGCACAGAGGCCATGAACTGAAGATCAGCAAGTACGCGTTTGCTCTTTCTTGGCCGTTTGACAACAGGGCGTGCAACAATGGTAGAGCTTGCTCGCACCGAAGGCGGAACAAGGGCGCCGCTTCGCCTACGGCGAGCCTCGACGGGCAAGGGGCGTTTGTGTACTGGTGGCTGGTGATGCGGGGATTGTTGTTCTCCGACAGAAGCGGTAGGGAATGGAATGACATTTTCCTCTCGCGAAGAGTCCGGGGGCATCGACAGAAGTGGCTTCCATGTGCGCAGTGCCGTGGTACTTGTCAGGGCAACGGTTGCCGAGGCCTTTCGGGACGCAAAGCGCGGCGGAGGGCTGGGGTTAACCTTCGTAGGTTTACCCGCAAACGGCCTCGGAGACACCGCGTTCGTTTTGTCGCCGAACGCTCGCAACGTTGTGACGATGGCTTTGGAGCGGAAACTGTCGGGGACAGAGAAGAGCGTTTGAATGTCATACATATTGAAAGGAAGAGGCGAGCGTTGTCAGATGAAAGCACAGGTGAGTGGTGGTTAGCGTCGACCAGCGGATTTGAAATGTCTCGACCTGGTGTGTATGTCAAAAGACGGAAACGTCGTCGACGGGGGTGAAAGTAAACGGTGGGAGGGATGGTGTCGGCGGCTAATAACGAAAAACGAAAGACCCCCATCCACCCCAACTTATATGCGCCCACCAAAACATATTCAAACATCACGTCCGCGCTAAGGCCACGCGTTCCCGTCCTCTGCACAACGTGACCGACCGCACTGCTTGTTGCGCCTCAGGGCGCCGTTGCCTCACGGCTCTGGTCGTACCGCATGTAGTCCTCTGCTTGTCTTTCAAGAGCTGAAACGACCAAAGAGTTCGTTCCGTTCGAGTCATAGGCCGGTCTGCGGATCTGCGGATCTTGATGCTAGAGTCGAGTAAACTCCCCACCCCACTCCACCAACTGGTCTGGGCCCTTTCCATGGTCGTCGATTAGGCCAGCCACATGAACCGCTTTAGGCCAGTGCCGTGGTTTGTCCCAGCCTTTTACCCTCTTAAGGAAGCTTTCACGTGAAGTTCAATGCGATCAGAATGTACTGCGGTGGCGTCGGCGTCTAAAAGCTTTCCCACTGTCTTCGTCCGCTCGGCTCGATTTCCGGTGTTCGGTGTTCATCCCCCCATCTCTCCAGACACCTCGTAGAATGTCAAAGGACTCAGGAATACCACGATCGTTCTTGCAAAGTAATTCGCTATCATCATGGCAGATTAACTGCTAAATTACAAAATCGTCAACCGGTGACACAGACCGTTTCACGAGAACAAGACAACAACAAGGGTCGCTGTATAAGCTCAGTTTATTGGACTATGCACTTGGTGTAACCAACTGGACCATCAGCTCGTCTACGGATTCGCCACGATGGCGCTTCTTGCAGTGTTCACTGAATAGGTCCTTGCGTGATTGCTTGTAGTTGCACGCTCGGCAACCAATTGTCGGTGGACAATGTATGGACCTAATGTGTCGCATCTTCTCCCATTCGCCAGAAAAGTCCTTTCCACAGTCGTCGATGGTGCAGGCAAATCTGCGGTCGATTGTTCTTTGCCCTCCTATTTGGTCAGCGGAACCCTCGTGTTTCCGCCTCTTGGCCATCGGGAGATGTGGCAGGCTGCCCAAATGTATGGCGTTGTGTTCTCCTGGTTTGACATCCATAACCTCTGTCGTATCAGCGTTGCCGCCAAGACTTGGGGGTGTGTCTAGGCTATCACCGAAGGTACTCAGCCCATTGGGTGGTGAAGTACTTCTTTGAAAGCCATGGATGGATCGTTGATCCAAGACCGTTGAGTAGTAGGAGACTTGTCCCATTTCATTGGGATTCCCAGAGAACGTCTTAGGAGAGCTGGCCCAGGGTGTTGGATGGGCCCAGGTCGAATCCGTGGATGAAAAATTCTGAGTGATGGCTGTCGTGGTGGGCCGCGTGAAGGATGAATCGAATGACGCTTCAGGACACATCTCCGTGGGCGTCATGGAATAACCGAACGGTCGCATAATCCTAGTCACGTCTTCCTGGCTCAGGGCGTCTGAATCGCATGAAAAGGGTTCAAGTGTCATTGCCGTTCCATGCGAAAGCCATGAACCCTCTGTGCCACGGTATGTCGTCGGCATATTCTTATGCACGGAAGGAAATCGGTCAGTCACTGTGAGCGGGGTCAGGCTGAGCGGTCATACCTGGTGATACGTGTATGGTTCCATATTCAACAATAAACTGGCCAATGCAGGATCATGCGATGAGGAAAACATTGAGCGGGAAAATAAACAATCTAGGTGCGCTGGGTCGGTTCCTGGGAAAGTCGTTGACTTGCACCGTGGGCGTTACAAAGACTTTATAAGTGGAGAAAGGGATTTTATGGCCCTCGTGGCAGTCCTAAGTGCCTCATGGGATATGCGAGTAGTCCTTGTTTTGATGTCGTGCATGATTTCCTAACCAGGTTTGTCGTGGATAAAAATGGCTCTAGTCACCATCTCCTCGGATACCATGCAACTAGGACAAGACCATAAAGTCAATGGATATCGAGTTTGCTCTTGCGCCTCGCGGAGCGGTCAAGGCATCTTCATGGCCCCAGGGCTGTGCCATCATTTAACGTGCCGTAAGTGTACGCACAGCGCCTGCCTTCTCCTAGAAATCGCCACAGGTCCGAGTCTGGTAAGGGAGTGGAGTTCCCTGTCCTTATCTAGCCAAGAGACGCCAGTGCAATGGAGATTCAGGGTGGAAAGAGCACTGGGAGTGCGGCACCGAGATACTTCGTGTGAGAACTGCAAATCATAGGAGGAAACGTGTCTGCCAACAGAGCCTTGGAGAACACAGGTGCTCAACTTTTAGGCGCAGGTGCCAGACGCACATGGGTCTTTCTCTCACAGCCTCAAAACTTATTTCGAATCGAAACTGATCGCTCTAATTCCAACCCCTACAGGCAGTTACAGGGCTAGAAACTTCTACTCAGCAATCTCTCGGACACAGCCGTGTCAAAGGTAATCGCATGATAACGGCACCAATCCGTCCGAGGTATCCTAGTATGCAACCGTGTGAGAGAAATGCTTCGCTTCTCAATGGAAATCGCGACCGTGCTAGGAAAGGGAAGGCATCAACATGAACATGTCGAAAACACTGCATCACCTTGGGCCCGGGGTCACTGGCACGAATGACTCGTACATCATGCGCCTCAGCCTCAGACTTCCAACTTTCACATATCCCAATGGCAATTGTACGAGTGTCTGACGAGGAATCAATAATAGTTCAGCGTCTAATGATGCCGACAAAAGCAACATGGCAAGGAAGATCTTTGTCAAACAACGTTATCACGTCCACCCAATTACCACAGGTGATCTATCATGATCCGTAATCCCCAAACGAATGTGGGTGCCCTACATATAGAAGAGTGCCAGTACCGCTATCAAATATGCCAATCCCGAGCAGAGCACGGAGAAGTTAAGGATTTGATGAACAACAACTGTGGTAAAACTGTAAGAATCCAACCAACGCGATCAGGTAATCGTTGCATCCTGGAGCTTTTAGAGATACCGTTGAAGTTCATCGCCACTGCCCCGAAGAATTAAGGGCCGTGTCGAGAATCCCTGATTTACCGGATTGCGACGTACTCGGACTCAGGCCGTTAGAAATGGGGTCATCGTCGCTTTGGGGTGCCAAGCCGGTCCGCTGTCCGGCGGAGCCTCGCTCCACGTCTGATCCGCCCCAAAGTGATGTCGTCACGCAGGTCACACGGGCAAGAACGGATAAGCTGATCCTGGTGAGAATTCTATTAAGAATTGAATAATTTGTTTTAACCCCTTGCCGTGTTATCGAAATATGATTACCTAAATAGTTAAAATTTGGTTCGCATAAGGGGAGCCAATATTAAAAATAATCAATCGTCTGCTAGCTTATCAGCACGACCCGTCGCTATCGATAACTGGCACCAGGTAGACAGTAAGCTATCACCAGTGCTTTCTAGTACCCTAGGGTCGCCTACTACGAGCCGAATCCTCTCCTCGTCCTCGTGTCTGCGTGCTGTTCATTTGAACACGATGAGCGAACCGCATCGCGCACAAAATGTGATGATAACCGCACGTGGCGTCCGCGTTGTCTGCCCAATCGTTCCACTGCGACATCGGAATAATTTATACTCGAGCCCGTGGTGACTGTCCTATGACATTATAATGACAAGTCTTGACGTATAGCGACGTCTTCGTTGGCCAGGTGTGTATCATAACCCATAACTGAAAATGCTGTCACATTTGACCAGGCGAGGGTGTAACTTCGTCTCCTCTGCGCGCGTGCTAGTGCTTGCTCCGGCAAGACGGCGTGTCTTAGTCTCATCAGCAGCACCAATCTACGCTCGTTACGTAGCGTCCGATATCAACGGCTCCACTCTCCGTAGCCTTTTCTGGGCACGCTAACCAATCTGTTCCGCAGTCCGAGCCGAGCTAGACCACTTGTCCAGGAAAGGAAGCAACACTAGCATGAATCTTTTAAATTATTGACCCGTACAGCATTGACTAACAGACCCAATGGAGCAACTGGTGCATGCAACCCCACTTCCGGGGATACTACAGCCCTTGTACGAAGGACATCAATGCCGTCGATGCGGTGTCTTAGCAACAGCTGCCCCAAAATCGAAGGTGTCGTCCTACAGGAATATCCAACCGATACAAGGGGCACAGAGAGAAAACCAAGCTAGGATGGACAACACCCCTGGTGAGTCTTGGACGTGACAGTACGTACACCACAGGCAGCGTAAGAACAAGTCTAGGCGTGACATTGGTAGAGCCTGAGTAACGGTACCGAGGTATGAACTTCTTATGACGACAGCATATTTAATATTGTGCATGAATGCTTGGACATGTGGTCTACTGAGGGAAGTCAATTATAGTGCCAGAAAGCCAACACCAATGGCTTATGAGTGATGAATTTGTGCCCCAACATGCTTTTGATTCTCACAAAGGCCTAGTGCTGTTGGAAATTGGGAAGGGGCATTATAGCTGATGATAATGATATAATTTGATATAATTTTTGTCATGATGGCTTGTGCTCTCATAATCAAAATCATATTCACACTTATAATGGTCTTATCATACCATTTATAACCATGTTATGCATGTTACATAATTAGATCCACCTCAAATATTATCAAGTTATGAGCATTGCATAATCATAATCATTATACACTTATAACCACAATTATCACACTAATTATAACAGTGTTATCAACATCACATAATCCACAAGTTATTATAATGGAGGCAGGACAATTTATTTTATTTGGACAATTTTTCTATTTGGATATTTTTTTTTAATTCTACCTTTTGCTTCACATCCAAAGCAAGTGTGCTTGAAAATTAACCCCTACCATGCTGTCTGCAATACCAGGCACAGAGGTCACTCAGGGTGGAGAAATGCAACTGGGGGGTAGGAGAGGCAAATGAGAGGGGTGCGAGGTGAAAGAGGGGACTAGAGGAGAATGAGGTTAGGGGCTCACATGAAAACACAAAAATCAGAAACACATGCATGAAGTTGCAACCCATTCACAGGAGAAGGGGACAAAAAAGAAACAAACCCAATACTGTGTGTGGAGGAACACTTGCAGCCAGTGGGATCAGGGAAGCCCCAGGCTTGAGTGTGAAATGCTCATTGAAATCAAATGTTGGGGTGGTCATCAAAAGAAGCTGAGGAGGATGGTTCCTAGGGGTAAAGGTGTTCAGAACATCCTTGGGGAGATGTTCCACACTAGACTTCAGAGTAGGGCTGTTCACCATACTGTATTACAGGTACAGCTGTATATTTGATGGGTCCAAATGGGTCTACCTGTCCTGACCCTGTACCGTATATCAACTTACTGTGAACTCAAATGGGACAGTACAGGGGATTGAATGGCTGTATTATGGGTAACAGGTTATATATTAGGAACTAAACTACTGATACAACATGTTCTCATTGCAAGTGCAATTTCTTTTTGACTAGTATAAGGGTCCTGATGGTCTCCACCTTCAAGCTAGTGCGACAGAGAGAGATTCTGTCTCAGCCACCAGAGAAAACCCTCTCTACAGCCACTGCAGAAGCTGAAGGGGACAGTGAGCTGTGAACAAACTCACACCTCATGCCTGCCTTTGTTATATTTTCTCCAAAGAGGCCATGGATGTGAGTCTGATTCATCAGATGCTTGCTCAGCTTCAATGATTTCCTGCATCTGTGCAGTGTTCTGGGTTTGTGGATTTTGGGCTGAGGAGCCTTTAGCACACATGGAAGAGAACAGAGAAGAAGCAAGGGTACATGTATTCTGAGAGGATTGGGTATGGACATGTGTGATCATGGAATTGAGGCAACATGTGAAATGAAACGAAATGAAACTAAACTTTGAAAGGGTATGGTAGGTGGTAGCAATGAGTGGGCACTAGTCAGCATGGCTGAAATGCCATGCAGGGGTGGTTGGTCAGCTCTCAAGCATTGGGGGCTTTTGCCTGACTGATGAGGCAGTGGTGGGCAAGCATGCAGGTGCATGGTAGCATCAGAGGAGGAGTGGGTGTGTATGTTGGAGGTGAGAGGTGGAGGGTGTGGAGGCATTTGCATGTGACATGGTGCTGGGAGAAAGGAGGGTGTTGGGCACATGTGTTAGGTGTTCAGTTGTAACATCATCAGAGGTGGAGGAGAGGGAGTGTGCATTAAAGGCAAGAGGCAGAGGGTGTGGTGTGCTTGTGTGTGTGGTGTGGTGGTGAGAGAGAAGGAGTTGTGCATGTGTGTGCCTGTTGTTTGACTGCTGGCTGGATTCTCATGGTGGGTGGCACTTTGTCAGTCTGGCCTGTTCCATGTCTGAGCCAGCACATCGCCTTACAACATTGTGCAGAGTTGAATGGAGGCTGGATCATCCTTTGATGGACACAGCTTGATCTCTTGAAGATACTGTGGGCAGTTG
Source organism: Russula earlei (assembly GCA_025769875.1). Classification (NCBI taxonomy): domain Eukaryota; kingdom Fungi; phylum Basidiomycota; class Agaricomycetes; order Russulales; family Russulaceae; genus Russula; species Russula earlei. Next base: position 27,044 of record JAGFNK010000293.1, on the reverse strand, counting down.
TCATTCGTGAGACAACTATCAAGTAAGCATTTGAGTTTGAGCTATCCAACCATCCAAAGCAGCTGACAGCAAACTGACCCATCGGAATAGAGGACTGCTGGGCACCCATGATGAATATGGTGAAACCCTCGGCCTTACAGACCACCTGCATTCACCACTGAGATGTGAATGTCCAGTGTGACCAATGGAGCTTGTGATGGATAAACAACCACAAAATATGGTGATGCCTGAAGAAATTTGGGTGGTACAATTGTGGTCACTTGGGGGCAGTGCTAGGACTCAGCATTGATGGAGGCGCACTAGCACTGTGGTGCTGCTGGAAGCAAAAAAAAAGTCAACCTGGGGTCAGCACACAGACCCCGACAAACAAACTTACTGCTAATGCTGCTGCTGTCTCACATCTGGTGGGTAGATCTTGGGCATGAACTTTGAGTGTGCACAAGATGGTAGCAACATCTGCTGAAGGGGGGTGGGAAGCCATGCTTGTGCTCAAGCACTTTGCCACATGAGCATCCACTGGCACATGGTGTGTGCTGCAAGCTCCTGGGCATATTGCATTTTGCAGAGCTTGATCATATCAACAGTCATTTTTTGTTTGACAGGAGCGATCAAGTGGGAGAAGAGAGTCAAGAGACAATAGTTGGTTTAGAGGAAATGTTGGTCACAGCAGAAAACCACCTGTCATTTTAAACAGCCCCTGAGGATCCACAAACAATCCAGCAATGATCAGGATGTCCAGCCTAAAACTCAGGAGAACTCACAAAATAATACAACTAAGAGAGAGAAGCATACAAATTGTTTGCAATAGATGGCTGAATGTTGAGTGTTGGATGCTGGACAGTGAAAGCTGTTTATCTCATCAGCAAGGGACATTGGCAATACATGTGGTCCAGAGAAATATATTCCAAATCTAGACTACGAAGTACCTGTATGATGGCCATTTATGGCTGTCAACTAATGGGTCTCAATGGGTAATACCCATCCCATACCCATACCATATAAACTCTGCAGCGGTCAGTGAACAGGACGGGTACAGGACCCATAATATGGGTCCCATACACCCGTACATACACAGGTACGGTGCACAGCCCTACTTCAGAGTCAGCCTGTTGACAAGAGCATTGGGTATAAGACATGACATACACCTTGGTCACTGTCAAGACTCACTGTTGAACAATCCAGTTCAAGAGCGAGGGATCAGCTCAAAGATGAGTCAATAAATGTCCAGGATGGTGTGGGCAAGAAGTAGAGTCCAAAGCAGTACCAAATACCAAAGAGGTATGGTTACTGGTAGAGTCGAGCAAGTACACAGGGAAGAGGCCAGAGTGGTCACAAGGGGACAGTCCTTAAAGGAGTATCCCAGGGGTAGAGAGTGCCATAAACAAATGGACAGTCTGAAGACTGTCTGCTACTTTATTAAGCGCTTATATACTACAAGAGAACTGCTAAATAGGGAACTAGTTATAACCTTTTTATCAAGCACAATAGACAGATGAGTAAGAAGTCAGAGCATGCTTACTGAGCATGCTCAGTCATGCTCAGTAAGCTGCTGAGTAAGGAGACTCCTCTTGATGAGTAAGAGCCTTTACTGTCCACAACATGTTCACTGCTTTAGTACACATGCAAAGCACCTGATCCATTTGCTGTTAGTTAGTTTAGGGCTGGTCATTTGAGGACTTGTAGTTCTGGTTCAGGGAATAGAGTTGCCTATGACTTATAGTTCCACTAGGGTCCTTAGGGTCGACCCTAGTACTTCTATTAAGGTCCTTAGTATTACTTTATAGTTTGTTCTATGGTTATTAGTGTTAGTCTAATAACACATTGTAGGGTCTTTAGTATTGTGTTAGTGCCTATTGTAGAGCACTTAGAGTTATCCTAAAGAGTCCTTAGGGAGGCTATAATACTGTCCTTTATTGCTGAAAGGGTTGCCCTTAAGTGGGGCTTGCTGTATGTCAATTGTGCCAAGAATTGCTCATGTGACAATGTGCACATGATATTGTGGACACCTCTACTCACCCCTTTTGTCCATTTGAACAGGGTGACACCATAGAGGCTGGGTTTCCTCTCATAAGGAAGGATCCTTTAAGGGCCCTCTCCGGGAAATAGTTCATGACAGTCACCACAATACATTTGAAAGTGGGATTTGGGGACTGCAGTCCCCTCTCCCAAATTGACATGTCCAGTTGCTCAAACCAGGTCCAACCATATCCATGTTTGGAGGTTTCAGTTACATCAATGGCATGCAAAAGGTCACCTTTTGTGATATTCAAACCATGAAGCTTGCTAATATGATGAAGTCTGGTGTCTTGAATGCAGCAGGCATGGGCATTGCAAAGGTATGGGTGCACTATGGTGGGGCATGTGTGAGGTGGTGCAGGAAGATACCCTCCCCATAGCCTATGTCAAGCACCTTTGAAGGTAAATATGGTAAGTCTGAGTTGGGATTTGGATGTGAGCTTGTGACTAGGCCTACCATTGTGACACACTCCTGAGGAGAGGGGAGAGAACAGACAATAGCAAAAAAAAACATGAAGGTGTAAATGCACAAAAATGTTCACATGTGGGACAGCAGGGGGTGAAAGGAGAGCAAGGAGGGCAGATATAGGTGAGGAATCCAAAAAGAGGGGAAAATGTGACAGACTCCAATGTTGCACCACATGAAGTGAGTGTATTTTTTTTTTTTTTTTTTTGAATTCGCTTTTGTATACCGCTTTATAAACTGAGTACATGGGCAGTCCCTGGGTACCTAAGAGCAGGCTTATCACGCACTGTGCCTGGCCCAAAACGCTAAAAGTAACCTATGGTGTCCTACCGTGTCTGTATATATAGTGATAGGGGAGCGGGTTTCGTACTCGAGTGAGAAGGGACAAAAGAAATGGGGCCAGAGCATGAGGAACCAGCTCAGATCAAAGGAGCAGGGGATTGGAGTTGTATGTGGGGGTGGCAAAAACATGAGCGAAAACACATGATCAAAAAGCCTATTGTCCGGTATAGTTAGGGGGTGGAGCAACGCTCCCACATTGTGTGGGAGGGTTTGACTGTGTCTCCAGCACAGACGCCAGTGTCTAGAGTGTGGGGGCAGGTGGTAATCTGCCAAAAGGCAGGAAGGCCAGTCCGGTGAAGGGTGGTGGGGCAGGGTGAGTGAGGTTGGGTGGGGGGTTGGCGATGCTTGGGGTGGGAGCGGCGCCAGTTGGGTTGAGGGTTTGGACATTTCGGGGTGGGGTGTTTCTTATTGGTGTTCTTTGGTGGGTTGCTTCTCCAGTGCTTTAGGGTTACCACATGCCCAAGCATGTGTAGGGTGCACAAGCGGAGGAGTGCCTGGGCCTTTGTGCCATCTGGGTCTTCAAAGGAGACCGAGAGGGAGGAGTGCATGCCTGGGGCATAAGTTGATGGGGGCCTAACCCATGATGGGGGTTGGGTGATGGTAAGGGTGGCGTAAGTGGGGTTCTCAGCCAGAAGTGCTTGGTGGCACTCCTGTGGGGTGTATGCTTCTCTTGTGTTAGTTTTGCCAGTTGGGGCAGTGTTTATTGTAAGTTTGGACCATTTGACATTTGGTCATACTGGTGGGGGTTCTTGGGGGGCAGAGATAGAGTTGACTGAGAGGGAGGCTTGCAGGGCCTCGGAGATTGCAGGGAGGGAGGTCATAAGGTTGTGTGCTGTGGTGTTCAGACCACCCCAAATCACTAAGTTACCCTTTTGTGTCCACCTTGCAGCAGACATGTGGACTTGGTTGTTGTTCGTTGAACATAAGGCAGAGTTGATGGTGGCGCATATGTCTGTGGGGTTAGGGTGGAGGGAGGCTGGCCAGGTGTAAGCAGATGTCTTCATGACTGCACTAGGGTGGGGGGAAGGGAGGCCTTGGCTGCATATGTGGGAGTGGTGTTGGAGGCTGGGGTCAATGGGACTTTGGCCTTGGTGTGTGTTGTAGTGTTTTTGGGCAGGGCTTTGATTTCCTTTCTCACGTCAACTGAAGCCTGAGTGAGATTGATAAGTGTGGTCTCCAGGCTGGTGAGGCGGGTTCTGGAGCGAGTTAAGTTCTCTGGTAGGGGCAGTGGATTGTGGGTGGTGCCCTAAGGGGAGGGCAGTGACTAGAGTATCATTCAGGAAGAGCTTCAGGAGGTGTGCAGAGGCCTTCATTGACTTGTCCAGTTGGGCGAGTTTAGAGGGATGCAGATGCTTTAGATAGGCATGGGTGAGCCCAAGTATACTAGCCAAAGAGTCATGGTTGGGGGGTAGTAGGTTTCAGAGTTGTTCCCCAGGGAAGGGGAGAAAGGCTGGGAGAGGGATCATTTGCCTGGTGGGCATGATGGTGGTATGAAGTTAAGAAGCGTGATGAAATGAGTGTATGAGAGCAACTGACTAATATAATAGAAAATTGCAGGTGTTGGAGCATGAGGCGCAAAGCTCACAGTTGCATGACAGTTGCTATGGGTGCTCCATGGGGCTGAGGCAACACTGTCCAAGGAGAAGAGAGAGAGATTAAGTGTGACTTTGTCTTGCATATTATCAAAAAAGAGGTAGCAGAAAGGGAATGATGGTGGCACTAAAGAAAGAGGGAGGCAGAGTGAAGGGAGGCAGAAAAATGGTTTGGATTTGGACTCTTATATATAATATAAGTTGTAATAATATTGCTTAATATAGAAAATGGGCACTCCTTTAAGATGTGCACAAGGACAGTGGTGAACTTCATTAGTGTTTTAAGGTCCAGTTAACTTTGGTTTTTTAACCCTATTATAGTAGACTGTAAGTTTAACTGGTCTAGGACCAACCCAGACACTGGGGGGACTGAATTGGACTGATTAAGACCAGTTATGACTGTTTTTTTGTCATAAAATTTGTTGTACTATACAACCTGTACGTGTTGATGAACTTCATCTGGAAACAGGAGGCCATTATATTTCAAACTCGATACAAACTCTGCAGCTCCGGGAGTATCACAGTCGTTCATCTTGCACGCACGCTGCCCTTCACATCACAAGTTCTCCCTTGCCCTCACTCACTCTGGTTCACCTGTCCAGGATACTTGTGCAGCCAAGCAGGTCTCGCTGCTTGAGTTGATTGTACCAGAGCTCTCTCCCAGTGGCCTCACTAGCACACCCAATTCTCCGTCCCCGTAACGCCGCTTGATCCGCCACATTTTTCGACTCCCGCAAATCCACTCATGTACGGGAAGCATCAGCCTGACCCACGGCCGTTCAAGCCTGTGACAAAGTGCTCATCATGCGGCAACGTGTGGCGTGCAAGACAAGTTCTGCTTCGTCTGGGAAAGCGGAAGAGACGGGATAGCACGGACACGTGAGTTACGACGGGCATGGTGCTCAACGCCGATGACGAGCGAGAGTTATCTGAGTCGAACAGCTCGTCCCTTCCTTCTCAGTGCCGGCGTCGCACCCTCGCACGGATATCGATTTGACATAGCTCTCTTCTGGGCTGTCATTTCTATTCGTATTGTGAATGTCTCCCGAGCCTCTTTCTGTCTCACTCATACTCACGTTTTAGTATAGTCTCCTGCTGAGAGACATTGGCCGCCACCCTAAAGGTTTCATCTACAAATGTTTGGTAGGGGATCTCAGGCAACGGCACCTCCACAACACGGCACGCCATTTTCAGCGCAACGTTTGATGTGAACGTCTCTCTCTTCGTGTTGGGGTGCCTTTGCCTTTGGGTGCCTTCTCACCTCGAGCACGGTTAAATTCTCGCGTTGGAGGACTAGAAATGTTTACTCACGTCCACAGCCCCCCTTTGTTATTCTAAATGTCTTCTCCCAGGGCACTTTTCCTAGATTTCTCGATAAACTCTCATGACTTGGCTGTGGATGGAGAGGGGTCAGAATTCTGTCCGCATAATTATCCAGAGTCCTTGGAAGGTATCTCAACCCTTGAAGCAAGTTCTGGGTACGATCAGGTGAGGAATGCATCATTCTATGGAAATCAAGTTTCCCGACCTTGGCACTTTCACCAGACTCGCACGCAGTCTGGACCGTGGTTGCCTTGGAATCAGTTAGGGCCACAAGTAAGCTTTCCGCCCGACGAGGTAAGCAATATCAAGTGTTCTGTAATCTGAATGCCCACCAGTGTATTCCAGTCGAGAGCTCATGGAATTGAAGCCCACGACTGTCGTGGGAAGTCTGAAAAGGCGCGACCGGTCTGTGGTGAATGTAAAAAAGACTTTGGACGTCCCCAGGAACGAAAACGCCACATTAAAGATGTACACAATTCACCGCGCAAGTGCCCGTTCTGCGACATCAAGTGGAAGCGTTGTGATAAAATCAAGGCTCATCTCTTGGCCAAACACCGCGAGAGATTTATCCCAGAAATCGTTGAGGGTTTACGTGGTCGGGATCTGACGGAGTTCCTCGATCATCTTACCGAGATGGAAACAATCTTTCAAAATCAATCTCGCTCGTCCCGTGGACCCCTCCCCGTCGCTGCTTGAGGCGAACATTCACGCTATACGAGGAACGCCTCTGGTGTCCCTAAAGCCCACAATAGTTTCACATTTCCAATACCGACGCGTTGGCAGCCCTCGGGTGCGTTGTGCAGAAGCTTTCCACCAGGCTGCCTTCCTCGACATCGCACTCACCTCCGTGGTCCCAATTCATTACGTATAGCTCCCTGCTGCTCTGATTACCAATTCTATCGTTTTACCTGTACTTTCGCTTACTATTATGACTGCCACAACTATACGGGCTTTGCGCCCTCTCTGTCTGACCCCATATCCTTCTGTTCAATATTCGAGCATCTAGTATCAGTGCTCTTGGTTCACTATTTCTCGAGTTTGACTTCCCACTCGTAACTACAGCGTGCCTACACAGGCGAAACCACTGGTCGGGTCTCCCTGTAATGTATCCTCGTGTCGTTCTTGAAACTCTTCTAAGCTTGTCACCTCGACCTTGCCATGGTGTCGCGACTAACCTGGAATTGAGGTTGCAAATTCGCTCTGGGTCTTCAAACATCGTTGCTTTCCTAGCCGTCAGCAATGCTGCCTCATACGTCCTCAACACGCTCGCCCTGTGAGCCCTCAACGTCGTGCTGGCTTGGACTTCCTAGGTACATGTGAGATCATTGTCATATCCCTTTTCGTCCATCAGCCGAACTGATGCGTGCATCACCCCCGCTCTCACATTGAGCCTGACGTTGTCATGCTTGTTTGAGACATGTAGAAGACTGGACCCTATACCATTGTTCAGAGCCCTTATTTCAATACAGTATACAAGGACTGGGATAGGGTCAGCGCTACTCGTTGGAAATGCAGACTCGAGACTACGTTGTGAATACCGTTGTACTTATGTACATCAAGAGCAGAGCATTACTGCACTCACCTGGCATCGCTGAAGGCTAGTAGATGGTACCGGCTTATCCATTGACCAGGAGAGATTGCACGTTTATGGGAAAAATGAGGCAGGAAGTCACGTAAGCTCCTGCTGAGGCTGAAGGCAAAGGGTTCGTTTTTGATATGCCATTGCAATGAAAATGCCCACGCACGACCAAGTGATAACTTGAGCGTCCATGTCGACAATGTCAAAAAATATAATGCCGCTTGGTCGCCAAGATAACCCTTCCCTCAGGATTCCACAGCCTCCATATCACAAAAGTCCTGTTTCTGTCGAGACTCTCGATGAAGCGAGGAGCTTTCATTGAAGTGGAGGTGTGAGCTCCTGGGGAATGGGAACTCGGCAGCCGCCTGAGGCACTCCGCTCGTCAATCATACCCTGACACAGCGCACTGATCTCATGTGGTTCCTTGGAACATCGTCCCAGCGTCGTGTCGATGCGTCAGACGTCTTTAAAGTATTCCGACTGGATCGTACAGCTCTCGGATCTCATTACCAGGATCACGAGTGCCTGGGGATTTTGTGAAGAACCAAGAAAGGAGTGCAGCCAGCTGAAGTACGATGTAAAGCCTTAAGGCCTCAGGGCGACTTCGGATCAGGCAGAGAGATAAAGGTCAAGACAGAATGGAGGAGATCATACGCCACCTTTAAAAGGATTGCGTTACGATAAGGTATCCCACTCTGTCGACATCCATGCGATCGTGGGAGGCATTCACGTACGCACATTAGTAACCGTCGATTCTTAGCTGAAGAAAGTGCATGTGGGTCGCGAGCTTCCATTTCTCCCGCGGCGTCTTGAATCCGCTATACTTCAGTCTTGACTAGACCCTTCATCCTATCGTCGATTCTGTACGACTGACACTGGCCCATACATTACTTAGAACCCACCCACATTTTAAATTGAGCCGTTCAGTCTCCGAGTTGCTGAATAGTTCTGTTGGGACCTTTCGTTGAACCTGCTGTGGAAGACTTCCTAGGCCGAAGCTGCACTTGACATCATATTCCTGTTGAACCTTCTACCTATGATTCCATTCCTGCGCGCTAGTTTGATGCCATGAATGTACAAGCCGCAAACGAGTAGAACCTCCGAGTCCTCAGCTCAGAGCTGTGACGCTTCTCAGTCTCCGATACGTCTCATGCATTCATTACGAGCGAGTTCGATGACGCACTGACGCAGACAGAAGCCTTGAGACAATGATACCATACCTGCCATTGTGTGTAGAATGGGAACTTGAAGCTCATCCAAAAGGGTAGAGGCTGTGCCGAGTCGTAGGCCTGTTAACATTCGCTTGCTTGTTCACATCGAGTTCATATATAGTTTGTTAAACCCGGACCTGTCGACACGGAAACGAATGGATGAGCGGAGTCCACTTATGGTCAGTCATCAACCAATGAGCAGCAATTCAGACCCTTATCTTCTTTCTTTAAAAATTTAATTGATTAATTTGGCAACAAATTCGTAACTAGTTTCTAACGTCACATTATATCGACCCCTGAGTTGACTTGTAGAGGGTCACCATGCGGATCAGAAGCTACTCGTTTTCGGACGACCCCCTAAAAGATGATATTTGCCTCCGGCGCGACAACGAAATTCGGGGTTCACAATGTTACTGGCACCGATACGGTACACCGTCCAGGCGCGTAGGACAGGCAGCGTCTCAGGTGTAGCCGCTGCACAGCTACGACGTGCACCGTGCCAACATGTTGCCAATGGGCCGCTCCGTTCCCGTTCGTTGACTTGACTCATCGACACGCCGTGCCCGTGCCTGCCTGTGAGTGAACGATCGGCCCAACCCCGCTCTTGCCGTGGGGCCCCCGGGATAACGCACGACGTGGCTCTAACCTCCGCGCAATTGATTTTACACCTGGCCGTGGCCGGGTCAATTTCGTAGGGGCATTCATGACTGTAACCGGAGCAGAGAATGGACGACGGTTGCCAGCGATTGGCAATAGCTCAGCCCGCCAGGCCCAATACCACTCAAGCGCCGTAACAGCGAGAACTCAGCCTGCTTTGTTTTGCAACTTGGCACTTGACCGAGACCTGCAACTCCCTGTACGTTCTTCAGCCATATCGCTTAGGGTCACTGACGTAGCACAAGCAGCTGTCTGTCACGCTATATATAATGGTGAGAATGAGATTTCAATGCGAGGCTATGCAAGCGGATAGAATAGATATCAATCACTAGCGGTTTCATGACAATAAGGATTGCAAAGAAAAAACAATCAAGACGCAATTCGCATGCAAGGGTATGCTAAATAATGCTACAGGAATGCATGATTGTGTTAAATCACTGTTATATCAACAACTATGAGAACCGTCCGTCCGTCCAACCTACAGCGGCAAGCAGCAAAAAGGAGATCAGTCCGCGTGGCTAACATGAGGAAACCACGTGTTCCGCACCATGAACACATCCTCACGCTTCTCCACATTGATATCATCAACCCCCACAGTGGGCTCGAACCTCGAAAATGGCGAGCGGATGTACGGGAGAGCCATGCTTACGTGGCGAGAACGGTCGGGGTGTATCGCGTCGTTTCATGATCATGCGAGCCACGAGTTGCGGCATGCTAACAATTGCCGTCTTTCCCGGCTTGACCTTTACGCCGCCAGCATGTTCACTGGCGTCGGGATCCTCGCCAAGTTTGAGACGGAGTAACGCCTGCAGCTCGCGCCCACGCTCCTTCTCGCGCTTGCGCACGCGTCGCGCCTCCGCTCTCCGCGCCTCTGTGAACAGCAACCATGCCCGGATTGTCTTCTCATCCGACTCGTCCAACTGGGTGGGTTCACCTGGTGGTCCCTCTGTTTCGTCGGCCCCAGCACTCACACCCCCGCGCTCGTCAAAGTCAGCTAGCTTCGACGGGACCGGTGGCGCCACGCTGAGCCGGCCCGCGAGGGATTCCGCACGCTTCGCATGGAACACTTCGTCTTCCTTCGCCTTGCGCTCTGAGACCCACGTCCGGCGGCGCACGCTCTTAAGCATTTCGAACTCACGAGTATTGACACGTGAGGTAGCCTCTGGTGAGAAGTGCAGATTGGGTTCGATCGCGTGCATCTCAGAAGCCTCGGGCTGGTTAGATGACGCGGCTTGTATAGGTAAGAAGAGCCCAAGGCCACTACCACGTGGAGGCGATGCTGCCGTCCAGCCGGGAACGGAGGTTTTCTGCAGTAATGAGGCTATTATCCGGCTCCGCACCGGGGAATGTCAACAACGGTTGTCCAGTTAGCGGCGAAGATTGGGGTGGAGACGTTGGTGGTCCATTCATTGGGAAATCCTCCGGGAGGTCCGCGAAGGATCGCCGAGATGGAGACAATGGGATAGAGGAACCACCGAGGTCATCATCATCATCGGGGAGGTCCGACAACGTGTGATGCATCGGCGAGGATGGGACTATGTCCTGTTCTAGATTGTCCGCATCCAGAGACGTACAGTGGAAGGAATCGGAATCATCAACTTCCATGGGTCCGGTGTCTGGGGTGACGCTAGGAGTAGACTCCGCAGCGGCAGCAGCAGACAGACCAGGCCTGAAAATTGAAGGCTCTTCAATTTCTGAGAGCGGTGGTGCAGGTTCGGGGGTCGAGAAATGTTGAAAGAGACTCGATGTGACAATGGGTTCTGTGCCTTTGTGATTAATGGACGCAATTCCGGTGTAATGTGACATGTCAGATGTGGCACAGAAAGGGTGTGATGTGCCTAATCCGCGCCAATGCGAAACCAAGGCGTCCCGTGTTTCCGCAGCAGAATTTTCCACACTGAGGGAAGGGAGGGAAATCCTGCGCCGGAGCGGCAAGGGCTGTGCGAAAAGGGTCAGTTGCGGTAGAATCTGCGGGCTTCCATGATCGGGAAGAAAGAAGTTAAGGGTGGATGGGTCGACGAAAAGCTTTCCTCTGGGTGATGTGTGAGAGCGAGTCAGGGTGCCATCGGGGGGCACGCTGTCAAGGTTGGGCGATGGGAAGTTGTGGAAAATTGAAAATCGGGCGCTTGCAAAACCATCCGGTGGCACTACCGAAGGGCGAAGCTGACCACATAGTGACTCCACCTTAGAGTCTAGGCCACGTATGGGTGCATTGGAACTAAAGGGTAGAGTCACCCTGTCGCCCTCCATGGCCTGAACGCCTGATGTGCTGAGGCGCGAAAGAGGTGGGACCAGGGATCGCGACAAGAGGGTTGACACCTCCAGGGTGCTGGCAGGACGCGCATCGGCATCGTCGAGTGGAAGATCCCAGATTGGAGGGAGGGGAGTGAGTAAATCCGACGTAGGAGATTCTTCAGGAGAGGACGATGAGTGAGAGTCACTGTCGGTCGCGTCCATCTTCACATGAGGGTCATAGTGGGCACATGCATCTCTATCGAGGGTGCAGCACGGAGATGGAGTGGTGGCTTCTGGGAGTGCATGTGGCACCATTGGAAGCGAGGGCGGAGGGGAAAGAGGAAGATCTTTATTAGACGGATGTGACGTAAGGGGGGGTTCGGGTTCTTGTGTGAGAGAGGTAGAGGTGCAAGGAAGGGTCAGAGGGCCAGGATGGGGGCAGGGAGATGTACCTGCAACATGCGATGGGGAGTCTTCGGACAAGATGGGAAGCGGAACAGTGTGCTTTGGATCGGAGTCGGTGGGTGGAGGGGATGGATAGATTTGTTTGAGCTGTTCAGTAGAAGAGGCCAGATTTGCCGGAGAAATGGGACAGATGCAGGTAGGATCAAACGTGGGAGGGTCGTGGGGTTTGGGTATGGAGGTGCAGTGATTTGGGGTGTAATAGGGCGACCAGAGATCGAGAGACCAGGGTTGAGCGCCGAAACCAAGACGCACGCCAGGTTGAGAGGACGATGGGGGCGATGTCGAGAGAATCAAGCAGTGCGGGGATGAATGAAAGCCTTCGTTGGCGAACGTCATGGTTTTCACCAATCTTTCGAACGGACTAGCAGGGCTGTCGAGCTGGACGTAAGGTAAAGGTAAGGTAAGTGGAGATGAGACTGGCTTGAATGGGGGTACATGCAGGATGACTCACAGGAAAGGGCCGAAGAGTAACAAGGAGAATTACAACATGGTTAATGGGAGAGGGAAGGAGGGAGAGTAGGGCAGATGAGAGAGCAGACGGGGATAGGGCAGGGATGGCCTGTCCTGGCCTGTGCTGTGATGTGAGATGCCCTGGCGTTGGCGGCGAGAGCGAGGGCAGCAGATGGCAGGGACCGGCGGACCGGCGGACCGGAGGACTTCCCACGGTTTATGTACGACATGTACACGCCTCATGCCACTTCCTCCAACGGTAGTTTGTATGCGCCCTCTCCTCTATCCCTCAGCCTCCTCCCCGTCACCTCATGTTCCAGTTATCAATGCTCCCATTCAACCGAGTACCCCACATCTACCCACGCCCGCATCCTCTCCTCGTAACGAATCGTTATCCATAATAACCTGCCGGCAACACACGTCAACACTCTCATAAGGAGAACCCTGATGGCGTCAACTCGTCCACGCAACCCCAGCGGCAATCGCATCGGTCGCCAGAACACCTACACAGTTGATGAGGGGTAAAAACGTTGCAGTGGCGAGCGCGGTGATACAGTGTCTAAGAGCGCTGTTCATCGTAAACACCGAGCGCCGGCCACACACATAGCTCATGAGGTGTAGCTGCTGCCCATATGCAAATTGCATCCATACCTCGTGACTGCGAATACCTCTGCGCTCCGCCCGCGTAGTATATCCACGTTGTATGCCGCGATGGGCGTCAGAAACCACATCGACCTGGTGTCGATTTGAATAGGGAAAAAAACTGCGCTGTTGGAGTGTTCCGCACCCCAATTCCGCTGACAAAGAGGCACACCGCATTCAACACGAGGCCCGTTGTCCCCGGGACATAGTGTGTAAACACTCCCGAGAGCAAGACTGAAAGAGGCAAGAGAACGAACGCGCCTGGCAGCGCGGCTCGTAGTCGGTCCTCTGGAACCCAGCGTCCATTTCGCTTCTTTCGCCACCCCACCACGACACGGTCAGATACTCGGCCCGCAATTGGCGCACCCACTGTATGGATGTGAGTAGCCACCTTACAACCCATGTCACTGTTCGACGTACGTGCACTTGCGAGCCCACCAGGCAGCAACAGGGCGCCAATGACGACCTCATTTTTGATATTGTAACGTGCGCCCTGCAATTTTTCCGAGGGTGAGTAGTGTGAATAGCGGGAACGTGTTGCATGCCGTACGATGGTGTACGAGAGTGGAATTAATAAAGTGAGATCGGTTGTAAGTCCCATCATTGCGTAAAAGGTCATATACGGTATAAAGATAAGCAACTCACTAAAGTTCGCACTCAGTGCGAACGCTCCCGCCAAGCACTATCGGAATAAGCGAGGGCGCAAAACCCAAGGAAACAGATCTCATAGTCCCCAGATATATATGTCTGGAGTTTGGAAACATACGCACAGTAACGAGAACGTTGGGACTTTGCAGTATTGAGACATGCTTGAATGGATTCTGTAAATAGCTCCATCGGACGTCTCCAGCATCGCCAGCTTCACGCAGCTTGTCGATCCCGCGCGCGCGAGGCCAGCTTGTTTCGGGTAGAAACAGCAACTTCGCAACAAACAAGGCGGCGCCGCACATGCCCAGGATGAGCTGCAATACTCGCCAAGAGGCATGACTGGCAGCGAGGCCGCCTACGATTGGGGAGAGCGAGGGACCAAGGAGGCTTGCCTGTTCGCAAGATGTCGACGTGCGGAGCACACCATAAGCGCATGAGTCTCCAGCGCTTCGATTGCCTCACCAAGACTGTCACTCACCGCAAAGAAAAAGCCCATCGCCGCGCCGCGCTCTTCTGATCGGTAAATGTCACTGATGATACCTGCACCAACTGACATGCCGCCGCCGCCGCCACCGAATGCCTGTACAACGCGGAAAAGCATCAATTGTGGTGCCGAGCGCGCGAGCGAGACTCCCAACGAGCCCCCGACGAATATGGGCAGTACGGTTAGGTATACGGGACGTCTTCCATCTGCAGCGAACAGGATGGCCTCCGTCAGTACGATGAATAAACATGTGAGGACAGCAGGCGGTTGCTTTTTTTTTTTTCCTCGTTTTTATCCCAAGCCCCTTGTGGGCTAGGCTGAACGGTGCGGCTTAAGTAGATTAAATTGGAAAACAGGTCACTCACAAAAGCCGGCGTAAGTCGACCAGGTGAGGTTACCAAGAGCGCCCAAGATCATATAACAACTAACAGCCAAACTACACGTTAATTTGAGGAGTCGAAGTCAGCGTAACTAGGATCATTGCCATGTAAGACAGGCAGACAAAAGACTTGCTTGATGACAGTCCCAGTCGAGTGCAGGTCGCGAGAGATTTGCGGTATACATGGCACGAACGAGCCTATAACAAATACTATACGAGATTCCCGATGAAGGAGAGCAGTCAACCAACGCCATGCATGTCAGGAAGATATTGTTCACATGGTATCATGCCGGCAAGTGAGACAAGGGCGAGGATCATTCGCTTTCGCCCCGGTGTGAAACGATCATAAATTGTCGTCTGGGTCGTCATCGGGACTCCATACTCCACTCTCTGCGAGCTCTTACTCTGCGGAAGCAGAGGAGAGTTTTCATTAGGCATTACAGTAGCGGAAATGTGAGACTGGAGGGAAAAGAGGATTGGGGGCAAGGGGAAATTGGGCCAAGTCAAGCCTAGGAAACGTGTACAGTTATGTACACTGGCATGCCATTGTGCTACACACTGTCCTCACCGCAACTGTCACCATGACATATCGAGACTTATTCAATAGACATGGGAAGAGGGCGCTCCGTGTACGAATGGGTGTCGTGGTTGACAGAGGAGCCAGGGGAGAAACTGCGGGATGCCAAATCATGAGAATGATGCCTAAGGACGGTGCAGTGGTATGCACACTGGCAAACGAGTGCCGGCTGCCGAAGTCAAGTCACAAAATAATGATCTGCTAGATCAATTCGATTCAGGCAGGCTATCGCCGAGGCGGGTGAATATAACAGCCAGATCTTCTCGAACGAACTCAAGAAGTGGCTCATTCAATTTCCCAGGTTTCTTCCCACCCACACTTTGACACGACTGAATGATGTGAAAATGCCCGAGAGGCCAAGTTGTGGACCCAGTAAGCACGACAGTCAGTTCCTAATGCGCCTGTAGCAATTCGTGTGACCCATTGACGACGGCCACCAGATAAGCCCGACAATTCCATGTGACCATGAACCTTCAGCAAGAGGTTGCGTTCTCAGGTCATCACAAAGCCATAAATTTGAATTTGTCCCTGAAAAGCTGTTCCTCGCGGGTATCATAGGCTAACAAAGGAAGACCGCCTCAGCGCCTACAATGCCAGGCTTGGGGTAGAACCGCAGGGATAGGGATGATGTGAGGACTCGGACAAGGTGGAATGCTCACCGGGTTCGTTGGGTAGATGTAATTCATTTACGTGGTGACGGTGGTGGTGACGGAAAGGCCCAACCCTGGCTTGGCTCGCTCGGAGCCGTGAGGGCATATTATCACCTATGGGGAACTCGCCGATTCACGCCAGTCACAAATGTCACAAAGTAATGGACATGTAACACATGCCAAATTAAAGTCTGCCTGGGATGAAACATCCCCATGTCATATTTACATAGGCAATTTGATTAGGTGGGGACTAGGGAAAACAGTTGTAATGGGCATCTAATTGTGTGAAATCTGGTTCTTCTTGAGTCTGGAATGATGGTACAGTACTATTGTAAGGTGTAGTGCTGTAAGCAGAAACTGAATGGTGTGCCAGTGAGGACTAAGGCTCCAACCGTTCCATCTATATAACCATCTTATACAGTTAATACCATATATGTTTACATTTATGTATAGGGTCAAGTCTCCAAGGTTGTGTACACAGTAGGTATACAGTATGTAGATGGTTAAACAGTTTTTATATCATATGACGATCTACAAATGTAACAGCCTAAAGTTAATAGCTTAAATCTAATACTGAGCATACTCTTTTTTTCTTGATTTATGGCTTGAGCATCTCAGTGACCCATGTCTAACCAGCACAGCCAAGACAACCCTGACCCAAAAAACATCATACCCAATGACAAAAAGCGAAAGCGGAATGCAACTGATCATGCTCAGGGTCTTGACTCTTATATTAAAATTGTTGAAGCTATGACAAAACCCCGCCAAGGTCAAGGTTAGTGTTGAATTCAGGGATCCAGCATAGATTCTTACTGTCTTGAATGCAGAACCATGTCCTAGTCTAAAAGTCAACATACCAAAAGATGCTTCCAAGCCTGATGGCGATGCTGTCAAGAATGGTGCCTTGCTATCTGCAAGTGAGCTCCATGCACACGGCCATTTTGTCAATTCTCCATCAGACACTGCCCCCATCCTTGGTTTCAAGACCAAGGATATTGATGATGAGCCAAAGGACAAATCGTACTGACCACCAAAACATAGCAATGCACTGGATTATGAGGCACCAGAATATATATACACTAGTGATGGGGAAGAGGTTACTAGTGAGACTGAGTTTGGCTGTGAACTGGTAGGTGGAGACAAAAAAACTTCAAGGACTGGTGATCTATTCTAATGCCTATTAGCAAGAGAAAAGGGAAGAGAAATGAAAGCACAAGGCTAATAACCAACCAAAAGGACAGCCACCAAAAAAGAAAGTTCCAGCAAACAAGACAGCACACAGTACACCACAGGAAGAGCTTGTTGATATAATTTCTGGTGACAAGTCAGATGGGAGAAATGCATTGAGGAGTGTGGAACCAAGAGAAGAGCAAAGATCTGCATGCCGTGGTCCTGGAAACACAAGCATGCAACACTTTCATGATCCTATCGCTATAGTGGAGAGGTCAGGCCAGAAGCATTGGGAATTTCAGTGTTGCTTCTGTGTTTGGTATGTCAGAAACCATATAGAGAGCAAACAGGGATGCTTACCACCAGTCAAACAGTACATGCACCTTCCCAAGGACTGTCAACAGTGTGGATATAACTTTTGATATGGAACTGAAGCTGCCAAAATTACAAAATCTTGCTGGGCATGTAACAGAATGTAAAGGAGCAAAAGATGACAAGAAAAACGATGAACCGACTAGTGAGGAACAAATTCACATGAAAAGTAGTGTGGAGATGATGGAGGGTTACTTGAAGGAGGGTGAGCTGAATCCAGAAGTCGTTGCCACATATAAAGGGTTTCTTTGCATCTTTTCAGCCTGGATCTTTGACGAGAGTCTTCCATGGACTACTGGAGAAGCACCAACTCTTCAGATGTTATTCAAATATCTCAAAATAACATATCAGCTGCCCTCAGATACAACAGTCTGTAACCAGCTAGTGTACATCTTTGAGGAGCTTCACGGAAAAGTTGTTCATGAATTCGCGGTGGGTATTTCTTTCCAGAAAGGCTCTATTTCTCATTCTCCGAGTCCTTCTAGGCAGTCAAATCCAAGATTGCCTATGCAACTGATACATGGACTACACCACAGATGGTGTATACATTTGCATGTTCAGTTGGGTGTTTCATCAACGATGACTGGGAAATCATCGAGCGTGTGATTGATTTCAAGGCTCTTGAGGATAAAGAGCATGAAGGGTTGTATGGCGGTAAGGCGTTTGTTGATGGCACATGCAAAATTGGTAGTCTTGATAAGATAAGTCTGACATATGTCTCTAGTCATGGCAGTGGCTTACCTTGATCTGCACTGCATCAGCATCTTGACTGACAATGCCTCTGTCAATGATGTTATCATTTCAACTGTCACTTGCATTCTTTTGGCTAAATATGGGATACCTCAGTCACCCAACTTACACATTCGCTGTGTTTGCCACGTTGTCAATCTTGTGGTTCAAGCCATACTTGCTGCACTCAAAGAAGCAGACAATCCTGATGAAGTTGATCATTATACTCTCAATAAGGAACAGCCATTACATCTTGACGTCGACGCTGACCCTGATCAGATTGAGTTGGACAGTGAAGAATTTCAGGATGAGGTGGAGGATGATGAAGACAACATCACGCTGGAGGAAGAAGAGAAGGTGAAGGCTACAAAGAGTCCACTATCAAAGGTATGTGCCTCAACATTATCATATTTAAGCATACTAATGTCTATGTTAGCTATGCTACATCATGAACAAAATTGTTTCATCACCCCAGTGGCGGAAGAAATTTTGGCAATGCGCAGGCTCAGTCTATCACAAAAGGAACAAGGAGAACAAGGACAGGCGAGAGGCCTTGGCAGTCGTCCGAGATGTTCACACATGTTGGAATTACACACATGCAATGATTCATCGAGCTGAACTCCTACATGAAGTCAGTCTTAACCAAACTGTGTGCGTCCATGACATCTGATATTTTCCTTTTTCAGGCTATCGATGACTGGGTATTCAAGACACCTGGTCTGTGGACACTATTGTTGGATGACGACGAATGGAAGACTTTGGGAGAAATGGCTGACATTCTAGAGGTATGGTCTACAACATCGTCATTATGTCTTTCCCTAATCATATTTACTGTCATGAACCATTCTCCGGAGAGGGCCCTTGAAGGACCCTTCCTTATAAAAGGAAACCCAGCCTCTATGGTGTCACCCTGTTCACACGAGCAAAAGGGGTGAGTAGAGGTGTCCACAATATTGCACGCGCATTGTCACGCGAGCGATTCTCAGCACAATCGACATACAGCAAGCCCCACTTAAAGGCAACCCTTCTAGCAATAAAGGACAGTATTAGGGCCTTCCTAAGGACCCTTTTGGAACGACTCTAGGTGCTCTACAATAGGCACTAACCTGGTAACAAAGGCCCTACAATGCATTATTAGACCAACTCTAATAACTATAGAATGAACTATAAGGCAATACTAAGGACCTTAATAGAAGTATTAGGGTCGACTCTAAGAACCCTAATAGAACTATATAAGGGCCTTATAAGATAACACTATTCCCTAACCAAACTACAAATCCTCAAATGACCGGCCCTAAACTAACTAACAGAAAATGAATCAGGTGCTCGCACGTGCACTAAAGCAGTGAACATGTGGACAATGAAAGCTCTTACTCATCAAGAGAAGCCTTCTTACTCAGCAGCTTACTGAGCATGACTGAGCATGCTCAGTAAGCGCACTCCAACTTCTTACTCATCACTCTATTGTGCTTGATAACAAGGTTATGACTTGTTCCCTATTTAGCAATTCTCTTGTAGTATATAAGCGCTCAATAAAGTAGCGGACAGTCCTCAGACTGTCCATTTGTTTATGACACTCTCCATTCCTGGGATACTCCTTTAAGGACTGTCCCCTTGTGACTATCCTGGCCTCCCCTCTGCGTGACTGTTCAACTCTCACAGTAACAGTACCTCTCTGGTATTTGTTACTACTCTGGACTCTACTCCTCGCCCACACCATCTTGGACATCTATCGACTCATCTCCAAGCTTACCCCTCGCTCTTGAACTGGATAGTTCAACAGTGAGTCTTGACATTTACTGCGGCAACAGCCGTTCACAGAGGTGACCCTACAGATGTCGCACAGCCAAGTCCCCACAATTTTGTTTGTATTACCACTTCATCAGAAGATGGAAAAGCACCTTGAGGCCGTCTCAATTTCCTGGAAGCACTCATTCAAGATACAGCAAGCTGCTGAACAGGGCCTTGCGAAGCTTAGGAAGTACTCTATCCCCTGCAAAACTGCACCACTCTTATATCCTTGGGACTGGTTAGTGTCATCCTCTCAACCTGAAGCGCAAATATCACATTTTCACAGTTTTACATCCATGTTTGCGGAGCCACTGGTTTGCAGCCACTGCAGATCCAGATGATGTTGCCGCACAAGAAGAAGCTGTCAGAACCACTGAGGATGTTTTCAAATATATTGCTGAGACTTACCTTGAGACGCCAACATCAATCACTCTGCCTGTTGTCCCCAGACCAGTTGTGAAACCTGTAGTGAAGATGCCATCATTTCTTGCCAGTGCATGCTCTTTTCAGCAACCGACCACTGCAGCTACAACAATACCAATATTGAAGCGCACTCCATGTGAAGAACTGGCTGATGAATTGACCAGGAATTTTAACTTTGAAGTGGCCCTGATTGAGAGGGAAGAAGGGGAGGGGGATGAGCCATCGGCTCAAGAGGTTTTGTTGAATCCACTCCTGTGGTGGTAGGTGAGTACTTCGTTTATGCTTTAACACCTATATCTTTCTGATGATCTGCGTTCAGATCCATGTGAGCAAATTCCCTATCATTGCACGGATGGCTCATGATTATCTTGCTATTCCTGCAACTAGTGTCTCCATTGAGCGAGTCTTCTCAAAGTCCCGACACATTTGCAACAATCTATGCAGCTCTTTGAAGGAGAAGATGGTCATGATGGCACTACTGACAAAGGTTTGGATATGGAGTGGGCTGTTTGAGATGATGCCACCAAAGACACTGTGCCAAAAACATGGTGACAACAGATCAAAAAATTAGTAGTAGCACTTCAACTGTGTATATACCATTTATTAAACCTATATAGATGGTTATACTGTTTATGCAACCATTTATGTATACTTGGCCTTCAGCAAGTAAACATATACTAAATGGTTGGAGCGTTAGTGAGGACAGTTGTGCAAATGGTTGTGCTGCATTTGAGGGTCCTACTATCACTGGGTAGGTGTTTGAACAAATTTTGAACAGGTGTCTTGGAAATGTGGGTCCTAATGACTACTGGTCTTTGGCTTTCTTGACAGTATATATATTCTTCATACCTAGACTTTAACATAGTAAAAACACGAGTATGGCCAACTGTGTAAGTGGCAGTGCAATGCCAGTCTGAGGGTATACCAACAGTCATTTTAGTCATGGTTCCTGGCATGCCAAATTCAATCTCAGCTCTGCTGTGATTATCTTTGCTTGATATCTACAATACTGTATCTACAATATTGAAGACATGGTATGGTACAATGCAAAGCATTAACAACTATATAACAGTAAGAATCAAGGCTAATGCATTGAAGACTAAGTATTAACATTATAATAATAGGGTGGATTATGAGCAATGTAACCTGATGTTGTTGGCTGCAAATGCAGCCAGTTTGATGGACCAGGAGCACTCAATGTAGGTGCTGGTATATGCAATTGAGGGGTATTAAAAAAATGTTGGTTAGTGGGGGTTGTGAATTGTGAAGGAGCAATTGTAGAAGGCATTTGATGGTTTTGTTGTGCAAGCTGTGGAAAAAGGCCGATATAACAAGGACTGGTGTGTACATCTTCATGAGCATTGAAGTATTCATTGATCCTTGACTTAATTTCCTCCACTTTGCCCTTGATATCTAGCCCCAGACTATATGCAATGTCTTGCAGATCAGCCTTCTTTCAGCTGTTCAGTGCACCAATGAATGGCTGATTAGGGTCCATTTGCTTGCACTGCCATCACTGCACATCCTCCACAGCCTGCCATTCATCTGCTCTTGCTTGTTTTCACTCCATTTTGGCTCTCTCTTCAGCCTCATGCTTTTCACACTGTGCCAGTCCTTCTTTTGAGTTAAGCCATCATGAGTCTGTATTCAACTTCCTTTGCTTCGAACCTGGTACCTTTGCATTCAGGTGGTGTTTGAGAGCCTGAACATGATCATATGCCAAGGTAGCATGGGCCACAAGTTCTTTGTTCTCCCGGTGCAGTGTGGCAACTTGGTTCTTGAGTGCAGAAACATAAGCTTCTGTATTGCGTCCACAGCAGACAGGTTCAGGAACTTTGGAGTAGAAACAAGCTGAGGATGATGATGCCATGGTTTGGTGAGCTTGTCTCCTCCATTCATCCTCCTCCTTATTGTCATTGATTTCTTCATCTGTAGAGACTGGGTTGTCATCAGACCATGATTGATGATCAGGCCAAGCATCAGTGTGTATGGAATAACTGTCAGGAACATTGTGGGCACTATTGGATGTGTGTATACTTGGTGCAAAGTCTACATTGGAGAAGACATTGCAGTTGATTGGCCAAATCCTGATCTTTCTGAATGCCACATGGATTGTTGTGTCCTTGAAGGTTTGCTGTTGTACTTCCATATAGCGTTTAACAAACTGATCTTTTGGAATCTCTTCCATGAATTCTTCCATGTAGTCATTGCATCTTTCAATCCATGCACATGCAAATGGACTGAAAACACCAACATCAAGCAGCTGTAGCTTGTGGGTCATATGCAGTGGGAGTGAGAAAAGTATGATGTTGTGCTCCTTTGCAAGACAGAGTAGTTTGTGCTTCTCATGTGATCCATGGCCATTGTAGATGAGCAAGATTGATTTCCCTGACATGTTTCATTTCTGGACAAAGGTGTCTTTGAACCATTGATGGCAACGGAAGTCACTGGTCCACCCATTCTCGGAAAGGCCAATGCTAAAGTGTTGTAAGCTTGGATGTGAATCAATTCTGAAAGAGACTTATGATATTGTAGGATCCACTTTAAACCATGGCTGCTCATATTGTCACTGACTGGGGGGCGGTGTTGCTGACAAATTGGTTCATGCGTGAGACATGCATACTGAGTTGAGCAAGAACGAAGAGTTCTCGCGAGATTCGGGGGTCTCAGTGACGACAATGCCTAAGCAATTGTGTACCGCAGAGAGGAAGGACAAACAACAAGTCTTCGCATTCAAAGACTTGAGGGAATAGGGAATCTTTTGAGATGATTGCTTGATTGCTTGCAAGCCTACAAGTTCCAAAGCAAGAATCCAGTGATATTCACAGGAGAACAAGCTTAGGGCTTGTTCTTGTCAGATGGCTATCTTATATATGTATAGAATGCTATATCAAATAGTATTCATGAGGTAGTAACTGAGGCAATCATACTGGAACACAAAGGAAACATCTGGTACATGCAAGGCTCGATCAGAAAGAGTCATAAAATGCGCAAGAAACCTGAGGCGTGTCTGGGTAGGCTTGTCCAGTTGCCAGTCCAGTCCGATGTACCGGTTCTTGTGACACATATTGCTGTTTCCCTTTGAAAATGATCCCTGGACTAATATATTATATTTGCCATTTGCTGCAATGCACTCCATGATTGTAACAAGCTTGAGGTTGGCACTGCAAAGCTTGTATCTTGGGCACTTGTTTCAAGGAAAGAAGTACTTCTGCACCTGAGCCTTCTGACCCCCACCCTGCTGGACCCCTTTCTCATCCATGTTATAGATGTTCTCTGCCAGAATCTCATACTTTTTGATGATTGCCTCAAGGAGGTCAAAATGTCAGGTGACTGAAGGTCTGTTGAACACCTGTGCATGCTTTGGATCCAAATTGCTTGGCTTTCCAAGAATAATTCTGGGATGGTGTGAAAGGAAGACTCAGACCCAGGTTCCACCAGGTTTCTGACTGCTGATGAACTTGGCTTTCTTTTGTAATGTTTGTTTGCTAATGTGATGACCAGTTTCTGCAAGGAGAATAATCCATTCAATGAGAATGTTTTCTTGCACAGTGGAGAGGAGCTGCTGAGATTCATGGGCCTTTCTGGCATTCTGATGTTCACCAGAAGCATGGTTACAAATAGTGTTAAGACAGATACAAGTCTTATGCTTTTCATCAAGAGAGCATTTGACTGCATGGAGATTGGGTTTCTTCTGCTTGCACCCTCAAGTATGATTTCTTCCCTTTTGGAGCTAGAGAAGGTTTTGAAGGCATGGAACATCTCTATTGGCATGCCATTACAGTGACAATGTGAGCATGGGCAGCATTGATCTCACACATGATGTGATGTGCATATCATGATTACTGTACATTTTTCATTCTCCACTTTAAGAGATTGTCATGCTCAACACATCATCCCCACAAATGCTCTATCCTGTTTGCTATTGTGGTTTACTATACCTGTAAATTGCTAGGAGGCTTCATATATAGGTACACTTCATTTGTATCACTTTTGTTTTAGAAATTCAGATTCATAAAGTCATCCAGATGCTGTTCTTTCCAAATTCAGGCAAACATAGACATTCAAAACTGAAATTCCTCAACAATAAAGCTCTCTTTGGCAAAACAATTTTTATACATTATTTGATAGTTATAGTAACTACATATCCCAAGAATACTGAGGGCTGAAGTGGACAGGAAGTGGTAGAAATATCAACTGTTCAAACACCTACCCATGTTCAAACCCAGCACTAGGGATAGTACTGATGACTCAGAGGCCAGGGACAATGAGGAGGGATACTGAATACTACTACAGCAGTGACCCAGACCCCTTGGAGTTGGTGTACAGTGATCACCCAGTTGGAATCAAACTCTGCACTCTGCAATGACAGAAGGCATGATGCAGGTGTGACCTCCAGCCAAATATTACATGAAAACCACTCAATGGTCCTCCAAGTGTAGTTGTTCAAGCAGATACAGGGGAAAATGAAATTGGTGAGATGGTAGTGAATCTGTGAGTTTGTTATGGTAACTAGCTGTGTCAGTACTCCAGCCTGAAGACAAAGTAGTTTGAAGAGATGACGACAAGTCAAGTTGCTCAAAGAGCTTCCCTGCAGCAGTTGATAGTGTTTTATGCTAAACAGGTTATGGCCAATAGACCCTTCCCAGTATGACTCAGTCTGTTAAGAAGCTAGGGTCAGTTGTATGTGATAGTCAAGGGGGGTTTCCCACAAGCTATATGTGCTTAGGGACTCTGTTACCCTATGCAATGCAAAGAAGGTGAGTAGGTAGAGGTTTGAAGAAGAAGGGCTCTTCCAAGTAGAGTGAAGAGAGACTCTTAGGGGAGGAAAGGAATAAGGAGAAGGTAGACAATGTGTGGTAGGTTGAGAAGAACCCCAGAGAGTTCTGAAAGGTGAGTGTGGATGGGTGTTTGAGAGATGGGTCAGGAAGGTTTTAGGTTGCAGGTGAATATGTTGGACATGAGTAGGTTGGATTCTACAAGAGACCAAGCTTAGGGCTTTGGCCTCAAAGTACTGGGTTTATATACAGGAGTGCAACAGGGGTGTATGTATCATTGTAGTCAACTGTTAAGATCTGTTCATCTTAATTTCCACTCTAGTGATAGAGTTGCTTGATATAGTTCAAGCACTAGACTTCAAATCCTTTGATATTATCTCAGGAAGAGTGAATGGAATGAGATGAGAGGGGCCTCTTATCACTTAGAGCAGTTACTTGGTTTGAGAGAATGAGAATCGTGTATAATTCAGAAAGTAAGTCAAGTGTAAGGCTCAACTCCTAATACACCAGAGTATTTATACCATATCTCCATAACAGCTGATCTGATTTGTATGAAACTTGGGGAGCACATAGCTGAGACCCACTTCTATCCAAAAACAAGGATCACAATTTGAAAGTATCAGTAATGACTCACTTGTGAGTCATTCTTTCCTAGTATCTGTCATCAGTCCAGTAAGCAATCACTAAGCATCAGTCATCCCTATCAGTCAGTGACAACAATGCATCAGTCAACCAATCAGTAAGCAGAAAAGAGTAAGTAATCATAGGTAAGCAGTCAATTATTAATGCAAGTTGAATCCCAACATCAACACCCCTGATCTGGCTGAACCCTTGGGTGACAAGGCACACCTTGTAACATGCAATATTGCCAGCTGTGTCCTTTTTAGCCTTGAAAACCCACTTGGGGTTGATGCTGTTTGCTCTGGCTGGTGGTTCTTCAAGGCACCAGGTGCCTGCAGTTTTGAGCATGGTGAGCTCTTCCTTGATGGCCTTCTCCCAGAGAGGCCAGTCTGGTTTGTGTTTGGCTTCTGTGAGCAAGCATGGCTCTAGGGCTTTGGTGTTGGCTGTTGCAGTTGCAAAAGCATGCTCAAGGCCAACAAAATTATTGAGGAGCATGGGCAGGCCATCATTGATAGACCATGATCCCCCTGTGTCCTCTGGATCAGGTGGTCTGGGCAAGCAAATGCCACATGGGAAGTGTTCTGGCATGGAGAGTGACATCCTTGCCCACTTGGAGATTGTGCACAATGCATGAGGGCTTGTGTAGCTGGGTGGAACACCTGGGGGCTTTGTTGAGAGTGGTCTCAACTTCCTCTTCCAAGAGAGGGTACTGGTCTGGTGCTTGCAGTGCTTCAGGCATTTCAGGTGCAAGGGGTGTATTGGACTGGACTGGGTCCACTTCTGAGTCAGAGTGATCAGAGTGGGTAGGTGGCTTGGGCACCTCATGTAAGTCTGACTCATTAGTGGGCCACTTGCTTCCCATGGTTGGTACTGCAAAGGGTTGCTCCCCCTTGAGCAGCACATTTGAAATAGATGTCCCACTCAATGCTGACCATCCAAGTGCTCAGCCAATAGACCCTGGGGCATGTGAGTTGGTATCAACTCCAAGCCACTTCCCCTCACATGCTCTCAGGTTCAACTTGGACCCTTTGTTCTCAGTGTGCATGCAAGCATTGCATCCCCACTGGTGCAGACCAGACAGATCTGGTGGCTCCTTGTGTAGGGCTTCATATAGTGTCTTGCCATCTTGTGCATGTGTGGCAGTGTGGTTCTTGAGCCACACAGTGTTCTACAGTGCCTCACCCCATAGCAACTTTGGGAGTCTGCTTCTGTGGGAGAGGGCATGCATGCACTCAAGCAGAGTCTGGTTAAGGCACTCCATGATGCTGTTGTGTTGTGGTGTGTTGTGCATACTGAGACAGTGTGTGGTGCCAGCCACAGCCGGGTGTTTATTG
Organism: Russula earlei; assembly: GCA_025769875.1. Classification (NCBI taxonomy): domain Eukaryota; kingdom Fungi; phylum Basidiomycota; class Agaricomycetes; order Russulales; family Russulaceae; genus Russula; species Russula earlei. Next base: position 110 of record JAGFNK010000293.1, on the reverse strand, counting down.
AAGGGGCCACTCAGGTATTCACCTCTGTGGTCAGAGCAAAGCACTTTGATGGCTTTGCAATGCCCCTGAGAGATTGCCCAGGCTTCAAAGGCCTTATACTTCTCAAGTGC